>JAOTRH010252445.1:0-40077 GCA_034768845.1 Heliamphora exappendiculata | reverse complement strand
GTTACTAATACTACAAATTCATAAAACTTATAAATTTATTCTTAATTCAAGTCCAAATCTACTTGGGTCATGACTCACATCACATATGTAGATCTAAAATTTTCTTCCTTAGTAAATTTTTTTTTCCTTCGATTAAATTTTTTTATTTTTTTCATCCATCTCATTAAATCAATTCAAAAAAAATATAAATAAATAGTAAAAAGATGAAATAAGTTCGTAAAGTAAGAAAAAGTTAAGGGCCAATTTACCCATAAAATTTTAGGATTTTACATAAAGTCATACATGTAAGATTTGCAGGAGAATTAGTTTCATTCTAAATATTTTTTAAAATTAGACACCATTTTATATTGTTATACCTAATACGCTCCTAAAGTCTATTTGAATACAAAGCAACAAAGAAAATTAGAATGCCACTTACTTTTTTTTATATTGAGAAATTTTTTGTTTCAATAGAAATAAAAAAAAAATTAAAAAATTTATCGTGTAACAATCGAAGTATCATCCTTTGAAAAAAGTTATTTTAATAAAATTCACAATTAAGAAATTTCTTAGTTCAAAAAAAAAAATCTTATACTGAGAAATTTCTCGATTAAATGTGCAGTAAACAAAGAAAACAAAAATTGTCAATTGCTGCCTCTTGCCAAACCTTAGATCATCTCGTTGCACTTCTCTCTTCTCGTTGAAACCCTAGGCCCTCATTGTTGTCGTCGTCTTCCTTAAAAATATGTTTCCTAAAATCAACTGAAAGGCCTCTCTATGCTTTTCGACTCCAACGCCTTACTCTACGACCTTCACCACACCCTCATCCAGATCCACCTTGAAGAGGGAGCCCTCATTTGCCCCGAGATGAGTTGTTTCTTCCCCGTTAACAACGGCATTCCCCTCGTTGAAACTCTCATTTTTCTTTCGTCAAAACCCTATGGTGACGACAACCTCCGGAATCACCGCTGCCACGAGTCATCATCTTCACCATTGTCGACGCCTTAAACCCTCACCTCTCTATTGAAACCCTACTGCAACCTTTCCTCTATTGCCTACGCCATTGCTATCCCCCTTTCGAAACACTAGTAGCTAGGTTAGGGATGTAGAACAAAGGGCAAAATTGTTATAAGAATATATTTTGTTTAAAAAGTAGTACTTAACCTTTAAAAAACTTAGTATTATGACTAATTTTTTTACAAATTTTTTAAAAAGTATTAGTAATTAATTAAAAATTATTCATAATTTAAATTTAAAGGTTTTGTCGAGTTTTATTTATCCCAATATCAATGTAACTTT
Organism: Heliamphora exappendiculata; assembly: GCA_034768845.1. Lineage (NCBI taxonomy): Eukaryota > Viridiplantae > Streptophyta > Magnoliopsida > Ericales > Sarraceniaceae > Heliamphora > Heliamphora exappendiculata. Next base: position 38,799 of record JAOTRH010252445.1, on the reverse strand, counting down.
TTAAAGAAAAATAAAAAAGAAAAGGAAAGAGAGAGAATGTAAAAATAATTTAAAAGAAAAATTGATGCAGTTACAATGTAAGTTGAAATCAAATTAGTTTTGAAAAATAAAAATAGAAGAATGGTATGGTATGGTATAGTATGGTTTTCAAACTATGTTCTCAACAAATTTTATTTTTCAATGTTATCCAAAAACCAATTTTATTTTCAACTCAATGCAGTTACAATGTTATCCAAAAATCAATTTTATTTTCAACAAATTTTCAAACACATAACCGATTTTCTCATACGAAACCAACTCCATTCTTATACACAACATTGTCATTTTAGTCTTTCATTCCTTTACCGTTTTAAAATCATTTTAAGTTCTCCAGTATTCGCACACGCACACACACACGCACACAAGCGTCCACTAACACTTTTCAAACCCAACCAATTCATGATTTAAATTCTAGGAACCGACGCCAGATGAGCTTATAAACCCATGCATGGCTACTACCGACCGGACCACACGAGGCCTGCCAAGTGATAAATGCATTCTATAACCCGTCACGACTACGCCTCCTTCTCGGTCATTAGCTGATGGGTAGGGTACCCAAATCTACGCAGTTTTTCAGTGTCTCACCGTGGAGCTATTCAAGCCTAACTTAAATGATTTGTAGATCCAAAACGATCCTTTTGTATCATCAAATCAAAATACACACACGCGAGTCCAACCCAACATTGTTACTCTCGTCAACACTCACCCACACACGGTTAACATTGATTATATATTATCTATTCCACACATTTCATCTATTTGGTTTTAATTAGTTTAAAACCCACATACTGCCTTGTGATTTTCAACCAATCTCATTAAATTCACATAATTTATCTAAAACCTTGCTTTATCATCTTATATTTTGAAAATTATAAAATGCATGGATTTTATTCATAAAAAAATGTTCTCACCACCCATAATTTACCAAATCAGTAACAAGTTGATTATTAGGTCCATTAATTCAAAAAAAATCCCGATTTAACATCTTATATCATTAATATTCATCAATTTAAAGGATTTATTCAAAATTCTTACTCTAACACTCATGTGATCTCATGCATCGCGTAAAATTATGAAAATTTATATACAAGTAGGTTCAAATAACCCTGATTTGTCCAAAAATTCAATCAATTTCATTATTTGAACCCAACAAACCAAAAAGCCCCAATTTTCATAGTTTCAACTCAAATCAAACCCTAACTTTCCAAAATCATATGCTGAATGTCTTCCAACGATAGTATTAAGATATATTGACCACAAATTATACAAAAACTCAAGATCCAACGTTGTTTAACTTCAAACCCAAACCTATGGTTTAAAAAACATAAGTTTTTTATGCTTGGATTTGCTTGACTGATCGAGCGGTCTGGGTAATTTTTTGAAATTTTGGTTTGTTTGTTTTAAAGCTTAAATTTCGGAGACCGTGACCTTATCCTTTTGGGCTGTTCTTTTACATAAAATAAACTCTCAATAGTGCGTTTTTCAAAGGTTTTAAGCTTGCTTTTATTGATGATCTTGGACTTATCTTGACTCGGGTAGTTTTGATGGATCTTGGTATCTCAAAACGTGTTTTCTTGGGTGATTCACATGACCTGAGTTTTGGGGCATGATAGTTTCAATTTCAGGGTTGAATGGTGCTACGAATGGATGGTTAGAATGATGGTCGGGCATGCAATAATAAGAAAATAAAAAAAATACTGGGAGTGGGCTGCGCGCCCCTTAGATATAGTTTTCTCCGATTTTAAACAAAATGTAAAAAAAATTTAACTCAAAGTGCTCGGACAAAGTTGCACTTTTTGTCTTTACGCCTACTTGCCAAAATTCTACCTTGTTGTGTCCATCGTCGAAAACCTAAAAAGAAAGAAACGTAGTTCACAACAGTATATTGAAAGAGAAAAGCCAAATAAAGAATCTCAAATAAGCAAATAATAACTGTGCTTTTAAACTCCCCGGCAATGATGCCAAAAAATTGATGTGTATCGTGCCGTATTAAAAAAAATATTTAAATCCTAGAAGTGACTACTATTCCATAGGATAATGGCTAAAGTCCGAAAATTGTTCAGGAACTCATAGATAGAATTATAATTTATTTTATTTAAAATCTTTTGATTCATTTTTTCTTTTTGGAAAAGAGATTGATTTGAAACTATAAAAAAATATAAAATTAAATAAATTGGAATCAAAAGATGAGATTTGGATGAGAGATGAATTTTCTAGGAATCTAAATCCACTTTAGTTAGTATTTTAGTTCCATTCAAACTCTATTTCGTTTAATCGATTCAACCTAATCTAGTGGCGACTACAAGATCGACATAGATTATCAAGAGGATAAACCTAAACTTGAACCTGGCATATTCTATCTAGGATTATGGTATGGATTATCTAAAGCACGATCAATCCTATGGAAGCATAGGATATTTCACGTTTGGAGATTGAGACAATAAGGAAACAATTGCATGATCTAGATAATCAAATTAAAACCCTGTTAATCAAGCGCCGGTGTCTCAAAAATCATATAACGAATTGAATCGAAATTAAACTGAAATAAAAGTTTAAACTACTTCTAAATTACCAACTAGGGGTTCATCATCCCCTAGGAAGGAAGAGAGATTAGTCGCTCATAATGCGACTTGAATCCATGCAGAATAGGTGAAGAACTAGTTCTCGGGCCTCCGTCTTCAGCTTCCCGACACTTCTCGAGCCTTCAGAATGGCTTCCAGATTAGACTCCAAGTTTTCTTCTCTGATTTTTGAGTTATCTAAACTAATTGCCTAGGTATTTATAATAGTAATCTACGCCCCTTGGTTGTAGTGTTTTAGTTGAACTGTGATAGTGCATTTCGTCCGAACAGTTCCCATTTCGTCTAAACGCTTTTTCTTAAGTACGTATTCCTTCCAAACGCCCATTAATTCCGTTCGAATGAAATCTTTCTACCTAAATCCCATCTGGACATGGATATATTCGTTCAGACAAAATTGCTTCTGTTAAATTCCCATCCGAACGCAGTTGGATCCGTCAACATAGATTTGTAGCATTATGCCCCATTTGTGTCCCTTTTCTCCTTTTTGCGCCATTTTCTTTTCCATGTCGGCACTTTTGACCTTATTCACAAAACACTACAAAATAAATTACTAAACACACACTTGAGGCTTACTTTTGAGGCTTAGCATAGTATATTTTGTGAAATTAGTTTGGCACTTTTACGTACTGATCAATCTTTATAGTACTAGATGATTTCTTCACATGATTAAACTTGTTCTTCAATTGATATATATGCGATCTTCATAGATTTGTGAAGCACTTCTTTAACGCAATCCAGATCTCATATACATGACTGAAATGAAAAACAGAGGCATAAACAAAATGAGACAAAGTGGTTGTAATGCAACTAACGAGTGGAATGTCAATGCTAATCCATTGAGTGAGTTCTGGATTCTTATTCTCTTTGTTGCTAGAGTCAAGAATCATTGCAGAAGGACATGATTTTGAGACATCAACATTGCTCAACAATCGTATAGTCATCAGTATGTTTTGAAGTTGTTTCCTCTATAGCTTATAGTTCGTCGCATCTAGTTTGATAGTGATGAGAGAATTAAGATTTGATTCTAGGAAACCGTGGCTGGGTGGAAGAACAAAGAGTGAAGAAAATGACGCCATGATTGTTTAGTTTTGGAAGCTCGTTAGAGTGAGAGGCTCTAATATCATGACAGAGAAGAAAGAATAGCAATTTATTATCATTATTCACTCAATTATTATATAGTAGTCTTTATACATTCTCACTTCATCGACTTAACTAACTATACAATATAAAAGTATAACTACTTCATAACTAACTTTAACTAACTTATGTTACTCTCCATTGCTATACATTGCTATATATATATATATGGATTCTAATCAATTAGAAAAACCATTTTTTTATTTTTATCTTAGTAAACAACATAGTGCCACCAAGTACCTTGTCCCTCGAACAGAGGGGTTCATTACCTTTGGCTCTCCCTTCATATGTGGGTTTCTAGGGAAAGGAATAGGCGGGAGCAAGGATATGTTTTCTCATTTTTATTTCGTTTATTATCGAGGCGAGGTTGGGAAAATAGGAGTGTTCGCGGTCTGATGTGGTTTGATTTTGAGTTAAACCAAAAGACAAACTGTTTTGAATGGTATGAAGAATTTAAGAATCAGAACTGAACCTTGAGTACCATATATGGAACCAGATCGAATCAAACCAATAAAGAATGATTTGGCTCCGAATTGGAACTGTAGTTCTAAAACTAAATACTTGTTGCCTATTTTATGTTTAAAAATTATATATTAATTTTGCCATTTTATTTATTCTTTCTCTATTATCTCTTATATTTTTTTTTATTTTATTACTTATTTCATAAAATTACAAAATGACCTTCTCATATGTACAAACTGTGCACTATAATTTATGCTCTTGTAATTTTATTATTCTTTAATTGATTATTAATAGTCTATAAATTATATAATATAATAATGATACAAAATGAAATAAATAAAATTACGTTGTAATAATATATAATACAATCTAAATATAATAAGATTAAGGGTTCGGTTTAGCTTGATACGATTTTCTAAAAACTTAATCTAAGAAACTGAATCATAATGAATGGTTATTAATATTAATATAGAGCCGAAACTAAACTGACAACCAAATGACCCAAACAAACCATAAGGTTTGTGTTGAGATTTTTAGGCATAAATCTCAAAAAAAAAATCAACTGATTTGGACCACCAAACGGAACCTTGTATAGGCTTCAATCTACAATAGAAAAATAAAAAAATAGGAATTACCAAGAACACAAGAAAGTATGTAGTTCAACTGATTGTGTACCTCAACGGAAGAGAAGAATCAATCCACTATACTCTTTCAATACGGATTACAAGATTCACACTCTACCTCACAATATATCTATGGCCTCAAACTAAGACTCCTGCTATCTCTCTACACTTTTTGATATCTAAAACTGAGCCTCACACTGTGTATTAGACGTTCTCTCATATCTCCTACAATTCTAATGAACACCTTAATTTATACTAGTAGATAACTTCTAATTCTAATAGGAGAATAAACCATTAATAGAAAAGTAATAATTTAGGAAATTCTTTACCAACAAGGCTAATAATAACGAAAATCAAAAAATTAGCAGCATAACTAGGAACGTGTCAAAACATGCAGAACTAAAATAATTAGCAACCGGGCACCTGTCCGGATAAGAATATCTCGCAATTCGAGACACGAAACCTAACAATCTCTATCTTGACTTGAATTTCTAAACCATCTTAAAGAACTATTAGTTACCTTGACCTGCACTTTTTCATGGGTATAGATGCTCCACCCTCTTTAATCATCAATCTGAATAAAATTGGACAAATCCAAACTAGACTTGAATTTGACCCTTTTGCAATCAACATACTTCTAATTTTTAGGCAATCTTTTAAACTCCAACTTTTCAGCTTTTTGTGAAGACTCCACCTTCTCTGATACTGCTATTTGCCCCTGAACTATCCTTGTGTTGTTTATAACTTTCTTGTAAGACGAAGGTTCTTCACTTGACTGTTCCCACTGCTATTGATTTGAATCACCGGCACACGTTTTTTTGGGTGAGCTTTTCTGACTGAGCTCCACCGTGACTGTGGCACTCTTCATCTGACTTTTTGACATACTCTGCTTGTCAGCCTGACCAAGCTCTAAATGTCTGTGTCTCGTGTTGTCACTTCTGGAATCAGTCTGTGTGATTGTGATAACTCCACCTATCACCGTGTCCCCTACCAATATGTAGAAACCATCCACTTTTTACCCCATCATGATAACTGAAGATCCTTTGTTGAACTTCATTGCTTCACCCTTTGCTGTGAACCATAACCTAGAGAATCCAATGTTCCCAAAGATATCATTTTTTAAAACCCCAAAACATGTCTGACATTCTCTAAAATCCTTACAACCCCATTAAACATCCTGATTTTGACTGTACCCATTTCAATTGACTGACACACGGAATCATTCCCCATTAGAATAGTACCTTGTTGCAAGACTTATACGAGTCAAACCATTCTCTAAATGGACACATGTGATATAAGCATCTTGAGTCTAAAATCCATAACTTTGATAAAGAGTTAAAATCTGAGAAAATTGAGAGTACCTCACCGTCTGCCTCACCATTTGACGACTCTTCAGCAAAATTGACAGTTTCTGCAGGCACTTTACCCGTCTTCTTTTTCTCCAGATGCTGCTTAAATTCATGGCACTGGCTCTTGTAATAACCAGTTTTGCGGCAATAAAAGCACTCCACATACCTTATTGCGTGTGACTTGGACCGAGATCTACCACTATTGGAACTCTGTTCACCTGATCTACTCTTTTCTCCGCTTGACTTAGACTTAACCACCAGCACACCTTCTGCATCAAATTAATTGTCCCTCTTCATCTTCTCATGTGATGAAAGAGCCCTAGTAACCTCTTCTAACTCTAGAGTATCATTCCCATACATCAAAGTAGTCACCAGATGATCATAGGACATTAGAAGCGATACCAAAAAGAGGATCGCCTTATCCTCATCATCAACCTTCACTCCAAAATTGAATAACTATGTGATAAGCATATTATACATATTCAGGTGTTCCAATAGATTTATACCTTCTCGCATTTGCAGTCTATACAGTTGCTTCTTCATGTATAACTTGTTGGTCATATTTTTTTTTCATGTAGAGATCTTTCAGCTTCTGCCAGATCTCGTGGGCCGTCTCTACATCGAGCACATTATGAATAACCTTGTCTCTTAGACTCAACTGAATCGAACTTGTTGCATTGCAATCAAGATCATCCCAATCGTCTTCGCTCATCTTCTTTAGCTTCTTTGCCTTGCCGAGTAATGCCTTGTATACCCCTTGTTAGATCAACAGACCCTTCATCCGCCTCTACCACAGGGAGAAGTTGTTCTTGACATTAAACTTTTCAACTTCGTACTTGATGTTTTTCATCTTTACTGCAACTTGTGAATAAGCCAATAACTAGAACTTTGATATTTCACCACAACCTTATATCTTCAACAACTGTCGACTCTGATACCAGTTATTGGGATTTTTAGGTACCAATCCCCCCAAAATTAAAATTAACTGATTTGGACAACCAAATAGAAAACCACGTAGGTTTTAATTCACAATAGCAAAATAAAAGAATAGGCACAACCAAGAACACAGGAAAGTACATAGTTCGACTGATTGTCTACCTCCACGGAAGAGAATAATCAATCCTTACTATTTAAACATTGATTACAAAATTCACTCTATACCTCACAATTTATTTGTGGCCTCAAACTGAGCCTTTCGCCGTCTCTCTACACTTTCTAATATCTAAAACTGAGCATCACACTACGCATTAGACATTCTCTCGTATCTTCTACAACTCTCACAAACACCATAATTTATACTAGTAGATAGTTTCTAATTCTTGTAAGAAAATAAACCATTAATAGGAAAGTAATGATTTAGGCAATTCTTTTCCACCAAAATTAACAATAAAGAACATCAAAAAATTAGCAACATAACTAGGAACGTGTCAAATAGGGGTGGGTATGGATCGGTCTGGGTCGGTTTGGGACTTAACACATAACCGACCCGATCAAGTTTAGTTCTAAAATATTAAACAAAAAATCAAGCTATCCATGCTTTAGAACTAACCCAACCCAATCCAAATAAACTCGGGTTGGGTCGGATTAGAACCGCTGTTCAAGTAAATTAAATATTTTTCTTAATAAAATATTTTAAAATAATAATATATATTTTATTCTATGACCAGCTTAATTTTTGTATAAGATCCCAAGAAGAGCGGTTTAAATTTCACTCTAATTTTTAATTTACGCATTTTTAACTATAACTAAGGAAACAAATAATATAAATAATAGTTTTATGTGATTTATATATTATCTTTCGGGTCTTGGCTTGAATCGATTTAAAAAAATTTTAACTCGAGAATCGAACCAACTACATCAATTTAATATTTTAAAGATCTCGGACCCTATCTATTATTTGACAGAACATAATCAATTCAACCCATGGAGGTTGAGTTGGGTTGGTTTATGGGTTTTCGAGTATATTAGACACTCCTAGTGCCAAAACAGGCAGCACTAAAATAATTAACAACCGAACGTCTGTCTAGAGAAAAATATCCCAAAATTTGAGACACGAAACCCAACAGTTTGGATCGATTCACCGGTTCTACCAATTTTTTTGAACACCCCTAGAAGATATAACTAAAAAGGTGGCAGGGATGAGGCGGGTACGGAGCTATAATGGGGAATATTCATTTACTTTAAAAGAGATTAATATTATTAAAAATAACATGACATGATATTAAAATAATAATATTGATCAACAGTTAGAATTAAAAAGAAAAAATAAGAAATAAAAGTAAAAATTAAAAAATAAGTATATTATTATTTTTATTTAAGTCCTAGTTTATGGTCAAAACATAAATTATATATATATATTTATATATAAAACATATTTAAGTTTAATAATTAAAGATGTGGGAAAAAAAACGAGACAAAAAATACAAATATCGCTCGCTACCCGTTAAGACTGTTTCTTAACGGCTACCGGAAAAACTCATATAAAGGAGAACAAAAGATACACGAGTGGCCCTTTTTTAAAAAGTTTTCATGCGATAATGCTATGGTGTTGTACCCATTTTGCAATATCCCGTGAAATAATGTTAAATGTTAAGAATATTAATTTGTTTTATTAAATTGATACATATAGCACAATTAATACTATTGATATAATAGATCCTAAATAAACTCTATTTAAATTTTATAATTATAATTGTGGAATTATTTTAATTTAATAAAATAAATTAATATCCCTACCAATATTGTATTACGAAATGTGAACCGAAAATTTTTTCATCTATTTGTTTTTTTGGTGGTACGTTTTGAAACAGATGTCGAATATATTAATTGCGACAACAATTGGTGATCCACTCCCTTGTGTACCAATGGGTCCACGTAACTCAACCACATGGTCGGTTCTTAAAGGCACCATTTAAATTCGATAATTTATATTGACATAACTTTTGATTTGGTATTAAATAATTTATTTTATTAGTGTTTTGGCTATAGCATCGGAAATGGCAAGAAATTAGTAATGGTAATAATTAAATTATGAATAAATGATATTATTGTATTTTAAAATTAATAAAAATTTGAACAAAATATTTTAGAATTTAGTATTTTGATTTGACTTTTTGACTTTTTAATTTTTTTGTATTTTTATCAAGCGAACCATGTTGATTTTTTTTGCGTTTTTAATAAGAAAGCTAAAAAATTAGAGTAGCCAAATAGGTCCCAAAATAATTATTAGGATAAACTTATCTACAATTTTACACACGATTAAAAATGGTCCATTTGGCTACTCTAGCTTTTTGGGTTTTTTTGGGGTTAGAAACACAAAAAACTTAACATGGTTCGTTTGGCAAAAATATTAAAAAGATAAAAAGATAAAAAATCAATTCAACACACTAAATTTCAAAATATTCTTGTACGGACCCGGTCCTTTTTTATTTACAAGGATTAACAAAACCATGTTATGTTAAACTCGGTAGAAATCGGTTGAATAAGTTAATCGTAAGTGGAAATTAAAACTTGAGCATGTTAACCTTGCTAACAACGATTGAATGTTTAGTAGTGCATGAGAACATTCATGTGAGGTGTTTGGCTTATGTTTTGGTTTAGTTTCGCATCTTTTGTTTGGGTTTTCACCCAGCGATAATCGCTCGAGCGGACAGGTAACAGAGAGTTCGGCTAAGTGGGGACCGCTCAAGTGGTGGGGGGTCCGCTCGAGCATACTATCGGCAAACAGACTTTTAAGTCGTGGGTTAGCTTTTTTCTTTCATCCCTTTCTTTCCTCTCTCTAGAATAGAAGTTGAGACATAAGGTTGGGTTTGGAGGGTTTTTGGAGCTCTCTTTGCCTCTCTTGAGATCATTCCCTGCTTTCCTCTTGGTCGAATACCCGTTGGAGGCTTAAGCTTGGCGTTAGAGGTTTGCTTCTCGCCATTCGGCTGGAGATTCTTCTGATTAGAGCTTGTTAGAGTGGTTTTCTTGGTGTTGGAGCTTTAAAGAAGTAAGATCTATGACTATCCTTAAATATCTATGTGATATGATCAGGATTGAAAAATGATGGTTAGGGTTTGGATTTGAGATGAAAGCTATGAAAATTAGGGCTTTTGGGGGTAAGGTATATGATAAAATTAATGTAAATATTAAAAACATTGGGGTTGTATTAACCTACTGTATATATATCTTACATGAGTTTTTATGATACATGAAGATGATGGGTGTTGATTGAGGGTTTTATGTAAAACTGGTAAATCGTGGATTTGAATCATATGAATGGTTAACTTGGGGTGTTGAGCCATTGTAGTTGGATATATGAATTATGAAAAAACATGTTGTGGTTGAGATTAAAATCTTAATGGTGTTGGGTTTGGTGAGAAGAACTGGGTTGATGGTTGGACTCGTATTGGTTGTTAATGAATATAATATAATTAAAGTACTATGTAATCGAATTGAATGATTAAGTTTAGGCACGAGTTTCTACTCGGTGAAAGATCAAAATCTTACACAATATAAAGTAGGCTCTTCATTCGGATTAATCCCCGTAAAAGTGTGTTTTTGGGCAATTTACCCATCAATATTTTTGAGAAAAATAAAAAATGTGTCATCTCCGTGTTGGGCTATACAATAGGTACTTATTCGTTGAAACTCCCGTGGCTCGGTGGCGATAAATATGCTTAAGTCTATAGGCACCGTCCGACTTTAGTACTTAATTAAACCATTGAATGAATTAGGTTAACAAGCTACTTTTGGATGAAATGAATGGCTATGGAAACTAAGATCATCAAACTTTGAACTATAATCTTTACTTGAAAACTCAATTATGTGACGGGAGCTTGATTTGGGACAAATAGAATTAGTTTTGGAGAAATTTATATGTTGCTTTCTGCATAACCATTCTCACATGTCATATGTTCATTGTTAGTCTTCTTCCTATGAGTCTCATCTCATGTTGTTTAACAACATTTCAGGTGATAGCAGGAGGAAAGTGTTAGAGTAAGGTCGATGGTCGCGGGACCCTTTTTGAGTAGTTGATAGAATTACACATTCTTTGAAAGCATCTTTTGCGAAATGAAAGTGTAAATATAATTCTTATTTTTGAGCACTTGGTTTAATGTCTTTTGGGTTAGAATACCCGTGTTGTAAGGTCGTAAGGCCATATATTCATGATTCGTATGCGTGTGAGGGGGCTAGGCCCATTTGATGGATTGAATTCCTTGATTTGAATGAAGTATTATGACCTTGAAGGTTTGATTTTGGATTTTAGATCGAAAGAGATTATTTCATTATCAAATGTATTTTTTACTTCATAATCTTGCCTATCTAAAATTATGTTCCAAAGATGAAAAAAATGAGTGGCTTATCAACACTTAAAAAAAATTTCAAACTTTCGAGCGGTGGGGATCCTGCTCGAGCGGACTCTACTTGGTGGCATTTTATTGAACTTTGTTTTAAAAATGATAATTTTGGATTATTGAACTATGTGAGATGGACATCGCTGACCACCACTCAGTGCTTGATTTCATCGTGTTGGACATGACCTCAATTGATATCATCCTAGAAATAGATTGGTTGACCACCTTTCGCTCCTTTATCGATTGTGACTGGTGACGAGTGTTTGTTCGCACACTAGAAGGAGATTCCTTTTATTTTATGGGTAACCGAGATGATGGTTTAGTGACCAGCTCTCTTAGTTCATGGAGCTATGATAGCCTTAACCTCATTTTTTTAGCCTTGTCAACTAGAGAGATTGGTTCTACACGAGGAGAGCTTCCTCCCGTTGTCTGTGAGTTTCTATACGTATTCCCGGATGACTTGTTTGAGCTTCCACTACGGCAAAAAGTTGAGTTTTTCATAGACCTCATTATAGGGACCGCCCCTATTTCTATGCCTTTATATCATTTTGCACTGGCCAAGTTGCTAGAGTTGAGGGTACAAATTCGGGAGTTATTAGACAAGAACTTTATTCGCCCTAGCGTGTCCCCTTGGGGAGCTCCAACGTTGTTTGCAAAGAAGAAGGATGGATCATTACGCCTTTGTATCGACTATTGTAAGTTAAACAATGTGACTGTTAAAAATAAGTACCTTATGCCCCGTATCGAAGACTTGTTTGACTAATTGAAGAGTTCGTGCTGTTTTTCAAAGATCAAATTGAGATCGGGTTATCATCAATTGCGAGTCAAGGAGGAGGACATTTCTAAGACGGCTTTTCATACTTGTTTTGGGCATTTTGAGTTTTTAGACATACCTTTTGGATTGACTAACCTGTCAACAACGTTCATGGACCTTATGAATTGTATCTTTCACCCTTATCTTGATCGATTTGTGGTAGTGTTCGTAGATGATATTTTTATTTATTCACCGTGAGAGGAGACACACAAGGAGCATCTTCGGGTTGCACTACAGTTGTTACGGGAACACCGGTTATACGTCATATACAAAAAATGTGAGTTTTAGTTGTCCAAGGTGAAGTTTTTGGGATATATAGTTTTAGGAGATGGAATAGCGGTGGATTCTTCTAAGATAGAAGCTGCTATGAGGTGGTTGAGACTGAAAAATATTTTCAAGATTTAGAGTTTCTTGGGATTTACGGGTTACTACCGTCGGTTCGTGAAAAATTTCTTTGGGGTTGCAACGCCTATGACATACCTTACAAGGAATAGAATCAAGTTTGTATGGGACGACAGTTATGAGCTCACCTTTTAGACATTGAAGACAAGGTTGACCAGCGCGCCTATTCTGATCATACCAGAGAGAGGACTTGGCTGTGCTGTTTATTGCGATGCATCGCACGAAGTTTTAGGTTACGTATTGATACAACAAGGCAAGGTAGTTGCCTATGGATCGAGGTAGTTGAAGATTTATGAACATAATTACCCCATGCATGATTTGGAGCTTGCAACAGTGGTCTTTGCTCTGAAGACATAGAGACACTACTTATATAGAGAACGCATTGAAGTATTCTCGAATCAGAAGAGCTTGAAGTATTTATTCTCGCAAAAGGATTTGAATTAATGCAAGAGGCGGTGGATGGAGTTCTTGGGAGATTATAATTTTGATCTATAGTATCATCCGGGTAAAGCCAATGTGGTGGCCGACGCCCTTAGTCAGAAGTCTTTGAGCTCGCTAGCTCACATAACCGTTAGGGATTGGAGTATGATTGGGGAAGTTGACGAGTATGACCTTCTGCTAGCTCACATAGCGTTAATTTGTTCACGGTCGTTTCTTAACCCACTCTTATTCACCGCCTTGTAGAGGCTTAGCGACCTGAGGTGAAGTTCCTTAGACACATGGTATCGGGGGATGGAGTTTCTGTTGATTCTTCAAAAATTGATGCAGTAATGAGTTGGGAGCGAACAAAAAATGTGTTTGAGATTCGCAGCTTCTTGGGTTTAGCAGGTTATTATCGGCGATTTGTGAAATATTTTTCTAGACTCGCTGCGCCAATGACTCGCTTTACAGGAAAAGGAGTCAAGTTTGTTTGGAGTGAGCCTTGTGATTTGGCATTCCAAGAATTGAAGAAGAGGTTGACAAGTGCATTAATGCTGATTATTCCAGAACGAGGTTTGGGGTGTACAGTTTATTGTGACACGTCGCATGATGACTTGGGGTGTGTCCTGATGTAAGAGTGTAAGGTTGTGGCTTATATCTCTCAATAGTTGAAGACTCATGAACAGAAATACCCGACACATGATTTGGAATTTGCAGCCATGGTTTTTACCTTAAAGGAAGGCGACACTATTTGTATGGTGAGTATTTTGAGGTTTTCTCGGATAACAAGAGTTTGAAATACTTATTTTCTCAAAAAGACCTGAATCTACCCCAGGGATGGTGGATGAGTTTATGAAAGACTATGATTTTGACCTTCAGTATCACCCGAGAAAGGCTAATGTTGTGGCTGACTCTCTTAGCAAAAGATCTCATGGTTCATTAGCTTTTATTGCTATACAAGAATGGGACAAGCTCTAGGATGTTATTGAGTTTGATTTGCGTCTCGGGGAGACGGAGGGTGGTGCAACCTTATTTTTAGTGGGTTCACGACGTATGTTGGTTGCTCGCGTGCTGAGGGCTCAATAGACAGATCAAGAGGCTTAGATGTTACATGATTGAGTTGGTAGTGGGAGAGACACCAAGGGATAGGTTTGAGTCTGAATCAGAGTTTAAGGTTTGCTGGGAGAGTATTTGTGCCCGAATCGTGCCGCCACGATGTGTTACGTGATTTTCACCATTCTTGTCTTGTAGTGCACCCACGAGGCACCAAAATGTACCATGATTTGTGCCGATAGTTTTGGTAGGAGGGAATGGAGAGGGATGTAGTTCAGTTCGTTTCCCAATACCTAACTTATCGGCAAGTGAAGGCCAAGCACCGAGGCCAGCAGGATTGCAACATTCGTTGCCAGTGTCAGAGTGGAAGTGATAGAATATCATGATGGATTTTGTTTCTAGACTTCCTAGATCGCCTAAGGGGCATGATGCTAGTTGGGTTGTGGTTGACAGATTGATGAAGTCTGTGCATTTCATTCTCATTCATGTGAGGAATTTCGTGGACAAGTTGAGTAGGCTATATGTCAGAGAGATTGTTCGGTTGCACGGAGTGCCTGTATCTATTGTTTTCAACCGGGAGCTGCGCTTTACGTTGCACTTTTCACAGAGTCTTTAGGTAGCTTTGGGGATGAATTTCTTTTTTAGCACTACTTTTCATCCTTAGACGGACGGTCAGTCCGAACGTACTATACAGATTTTGAAGGACACGTGAGAGCTTATGTGCTTGATTTTTGGGGTTCAAGGGAGGATCATCTGCAGTTAGCAGAGTTTGCTTATAAAAATAGCTAACAGTCTAGCATTGGGATGGCGCCTTTCGAGGCTTATATCACAGGCCATGTAGGTTGCCGGTGTGTTAGACAAATGCGGGAGATGCAGTAATGTTGGGACTCGACTTGGTGTAGGAGACAACGAAAATGATTATCGTGATCCACCAACCGTTAATGACAGCCCAGAGTCGTCAGAAGAATTACGCCGATCAGAGGAGGAGGCCTTTAGAGCTTGGGGTGGTGGACCACGTGTTTTTTAAGGTCTTGCCACGCCGAGGTTTGAAGAGATTTGACCATAGCGGGAAGTTGTCTCTGCGTTTTATTAGACCCGTCCCATGCCTTGGATTGGACTGAGTTGCGAGTGGATGAGGATGTATCTTTTGAGGAACGACTTATGAGAATTTTAGATATGAAGGAACAAGTGTTGAGAGGAAGGACCATTAGCTATGTTAAGGATCTGTGATTTTATCACGGAGTTGAGGAAGCTACGTGGGAGCTTAAGTCTGAAGTCCGTGTTAGGTACTCGAAGTTGTTTTCTTCTTGACCTTGTTGCAAAATTTGGAGATGAAATTCCTTAAGGGGGGAAGAGTTGTGAGACCTGATTCTTTTTGTTTTTATATCTCATATATGTAAGGTGTTGGTTATCATTTTAATCATTCTAGACAAGCACGTTTCTATATGTTTTGTGCATGTGTTGGCTTAATTATGCATGTGGGGTTCAGTTTCAGTCTTGTCGGGCATTGCAGCATAAGTTGTGTTTATCTGGGCAGGACAGCTCGATCGGTCAACAGACCACTCGAGCGGTCTATCTGTGGAGACTGTGTATAAGACAGCTCACCCCCTTGGTTTTTGAACCAAAACTTCTCCTCTAAGCTTCTTTCTCTCTCTCTCTCTCTCCTAAGAACCCAAACCAAATCCTCTACCTTCACTCTAGATTTTAGCTAGGTTCGGGCTCGATTTTTGGCATAGGGATAGCAGTTTGTTGATATCCTCGCTATGGGTTTCACGTTCATTCGAATGGAATCTCATTTCAACGACTTCAATTTTTCGTCGGTGTCTAAAACTTCAAGTTTTTAACTCTCTGAAGAGGGATTCTAGACTATCTTACTTTAAAAGGGCAACAAGTGATTATAAGCATTTTTACTGTTTTAAAATGCTATAAATGTTAAACTTTGTGTTTAAACCATGTTTAGTTGGACAAAAAGCATGTTTTGGTGTTTTTCTGGTTTACTATAAAGTTGGTGGACGTGTGTGTGTCCGTGGTTTTTGAAAAGATGAATTTTGAAAATTGGATAGATTTATGTAAAAGTTGTGAAAACCTATTTTTGGAGGTTTGGAGCTAACCCTTGAGGTTGAGTCTTGGTTTTTAAACTATTCGGTTGGAATGGTGGAAATATTTTGAAAATGTTGGTTAGTCTCCATGGTTAAATGGATGATGCGGCGGAATGCTATTGAACGTTTTGTATCCGACAGTATGTATTTGCAAATATTTTTGTAGTGTGCTACGTGTTTTTAGTGATTCCATAGATATGTCGTAACAATGTGTGTGTAATTGGGCCGACATTGCTCCTCAGTGAAAGTCCGACAACTTTACACAAGTAGGTGCTTCGCTCCTTTGGGTTAATTCCCGTAAATGAAGTATTTTCTCCAGTGGGAGGCATTTATTTTTGTAGCTCCGTATAGACCTTGTCATTACCTAGCGGGTCATTGTATGCCCCTAACCTAGGCTAATGGGAGAGAATCTATAGTTGTTACCTTTGTCTCTGGTGCGACATAGTCGGTGCATAGGAATAATTGTCGGTTGTGGGAACCGAGTTGAAAATAACATTTTGTTTACGTTTTCTTAAACTGTTAGGCCTTATTTGGATTATATGAAAATGTGTGGTTTTGAGGATGAAAAATCATTTTAAGGCTTGTGAAGTCGAGTCGTTTCTATACCTACGTGATTGCATATCCTTTTTTTACTTCATTACAGTATGTTCCTATTAGGCTTCGGTTCACGTTGTGGGATCTTAAAACTTTTCAGGTGAACTTGATCATGTAGGTTGATCTCAGTGAGCCCCAGTAGAGGCAAATACAAAATGCTTTTGTTATTTATAGTAGTTTTGTCGATCGGTGATTACCACCGCTTGTTGTTGGATCATGTAAAAGAGTATGAATTGAGCTTGAAAGCATGTTTTGTAAGCCGCGAGGCCTTTAGATTCAATGCATGTATGTTGTATGACTCATGAGAGGAACAACGGGTTGGTTGTTATTTTTCGTAATTATGTATTACGATTTTATTTTAGTTGGTTTCAACGTTTCGTTATCGTTTTCGATTAGCTTTATGTTTTATATCAACTCTTGCACCACGACGGAGGATTTTGAACCTTGTTTTAGCATATTTTGGTTGGCATGGTTGTGCCTTGAAACCTTTTAAAATGTGGGAAAGAGTTTAAGTGTTGAGCTTTCATGGGTGGTGTTTTCAAAAAGGGTCTAGAGCCTAGCCGTTTGACTGACCGCTCGAGCGGTCCATCGAACGGTCGAAGGAAACATTCTGTTTTTGTGTTTCAAGTCGAAAACCAGTGGGCTTGCAGGGACCGCTCGAGCGAACTTTTGACCAATTGAGCGGTCTGAGCATTTTTCCCACCATCGCCCTACCCCTAGCAGCCTCAGCTAACTGTTGGATGGATCCACGCAGCAAGTCTACCCCGTTAGCAGGTCCTTGGGGAGCATTAGCATCCCCAACATTTGAAACTGGAACATCCCTTCGGCTTAAATCACGGCCACGGCCTCGACCACGACCTTGTCCTCCCCGCATGGACATAACTCCGTACGAAAGCAACATAATAGTATAAACTTTCATACAACATGTTATTACTAACATAAAAGACATAATCATGCTAACACATAGCCATTAAAGACTATGAAAATACATCTCACATACTGAGGAGAACCAACAAGACGAATGCGTCAATTTGGATAACCTACTTAGATTCCTTGCTAGAAAACACGTCGGCCAAACATATTTCTAACTTGGCTTCCAAATTTATTAATCCAAATGCCCGAAGGCAAGACTAATCAATCCTAAGGTTCAACTTCCATACTCACATATATACAAGCTATCATGCTGATGCTAATAAAAACTCTTAAATACATGCAATAAAGCACACACAATCATCTTCACAAGGTGGTGCACCCTCTTCCCATGCCTCTTAGGTATTCAAATCCAGAACTCTGATATCAAGTATTCACGCCCCACAATCTAGGGTCACGTGAAAAACTCACCAAAATACCTTTTTAACAAAATATAGGTTTTTACTTGTAAAGCAATCAACCAAAATTCAACATTGGAAGTAAAAAGGGGTACCTAAGGTTTATCTTTCAGTGCAACATACATACCTTTTCATACATGCATAATATATCGCCTCAAGGCTTACAAAACACACATTCAGAAACAGGCAACATAAGTATGAATACATGCTTTCATAACAAAAAGAAAAAAACTATACAAGTCTTTCGCCACCATGGGCACTACTAGATCATCTTCTCGTGAGCATCAACACCTGAAAAAGGTGTCAACAAATTCCACTACATGAGCTGAAGCCCAAGAAAAATAGACTATGATGCAGTAAAGCAGGATATGCAATCACATAGCATCAAGTTAACTCAACCATATGAACCTCAAAACGGTTTTACTTCATAAAATCCCAAGCATTTTAATAATGCAAATAACGTTTAACAGTTAAAGACAAACAGTAACAAAACATTATTTTTTCACTCGTATCACACAGTCAGGATATAATGATACCTATGTACCGCCTATGTCACACGCGAAATAGAGGTAACAACTATAGATTCCTGCCCATTACCCTAGTCTTGAAGCATTTATGGTCTATTAGGTAATGACAAGTTCTATATGGAGTCACAATAATACAGCCACACACGGGGGCAAGTGGCTCTTTACGCGCTAAAACCAAGGGAAGAAGCACCCACCATACCCTTTACAGATTAAAATCGTGGGAAGAAGCACCCAATCCAAACACTGCCACGACACATCTAATGAATCATTTAAAAACTAACCCGCAGCTCAATTACGAAAAACACGTATAAAGCGATCCAACGGCCAACCGCCACATCATCCATCAATCATAGAGATCAAACAACATTTTCAAAAATGGTTTCACCGTTTCTATCAAAATGTTTCAAAACTAAGACTCAACCTCGAGGGTTAGCTCCAAACTTCCAAAATACAATTTTCAAGATTTTATAAATCTTTTGTTTTCAAAACCACCTTTTTGAAAACCAAAGACAAAAATCACAATCTAGGAAACCATGGGATCTTGGAACTCACCTCAATCTTTAAACTCTTCTTCTCACACAAAAAGAAAAATGGTTGACGCAATAGTAAAAGCGTCGACACAAACAGCAAAAGTGTCAACACAAAATAATAGCAGTGTAGTCAACACAAGCAGAAAGAAAAAGGATCAACACCAACAGCAAAAGTGTCGATACAAACAGAAAAAGTGTCGACACAAAACAACAACAGTGTAGTCATCACAAGCAGAAAGAAAAAGGGTCGACACTAACAGCAAAAGTGTCGACACAAACAAACAAAGTATCGACACAAACAGAAAAAGTGTCAACACAAAACAACAGTAGTGTAGACAACAAAAACAGAAGAAAAAAGAGTCGACACCAACAGCAGAAGTGTTGACACAAAAGCAATTGACTTAGATTTTCAAACCAGACTGCTGAACGACGACAGGAAGAAAATCCTAGCGACGAAAATAGCTTCTCAGCCCCATATTAAACCAGCTAAACACCCATTTTGCAGCCCACGGATATACACAAGCCCAAAACAATGAAGAAACACTGAAAAGAAAGCCTCTAAACCCCCTTTCATCCAACTGAAATCAACCAAAAATGATTTTGAACCAAAACTCAATTTTTCAAAACACAAACCAACTTTTCATGCATTTTTTAAATTGTAAAAACACATATAATTGCACGTAGCACCCTTTTATGACATGAGAGTCTTGTATCCTATCTCGTTGAGTAAAAAAAACTCGATACCTTAAAAAGAAAATCTCGTCGAAACGAGATTTCGTCCAGATGAACGCGTACTTGGTGTAGATAGCAAGGATCCGCTACTCGATAGCGAAAAAGAAAGCCTGGGCTCTAAGAAAATCTAAAAAGAAAGTAGAGGTTTTGGCTTGAGAAAAAGAAACTTAACCTTTAAGTTTTGAAAAATATCTCTACCAAAATATATATAGCTAGATATTTATAGGTCACGAAAATACCATTTTATTTTTTTTGAAATTCGTATTACAACGCCCAACGAGCCCGTTATCCAACCCATCATGCATAAAACGCATATAAACATGCAATAATAAAAATGATATACGGGTAAAATGCCAAAAAAAAAAAACGGTTCGGGGTCTCACAAACCGAATCAAACCAATATAGAATGGTTTGGTTCCGAATTGGAACTGCAGTTCTAAAACTAAATACTTGTTGCCTATTTTATTTTTAAAAATTATATATTAATTTTGCTTTTTATTTATTCTTTCTCTATTATCTCTTATATTATTTTATTTTATATTTTATTTTATTACTTATTTCATAAGATTACAAAATGACCTTCTCGTATGTACAAACTGTGCCCTATATTTTATTCTCTTGTAATTTTATTATTTTTTAATTGATTATTAATTGTCTATAAATTATATAATATAATAAATCTACAAAATGAAAGAAATAAAATTACATTGTAATAATATATAATACAACCTAAATATAATAAGATTAAGAAAGGGTTCGATTTAGCTTTATACGATTTTCTAAAAACTTAATCCGAGAAACTGAATCATAATGAATGGTTATTAATATTAATATAGAGCCAAAACCAAGCTGTCAACCAAAAAAAAAAAAACAAACAAACCATAAGATTTGTGTTGGGATTTTTAGGCACAAATCCCTCAAAAAGTAAGATCAACTAATTTGGGCCATCAAATGGAAGCCCATATAGGTTTTAATCCACAATAGCAAAATAATGGAATA
This sequence comes from Heliamphora exappendiculata, assembly GCA_034768845.1. Taxonomy (NCBI): domain Eukaryota; kingdom Viridiplantae; phylum Streptophyta; class Magnoliopsida; order Ericales; family Sarraceniaceae; genus Heliamphora; species Heliamphora exappendiculata. The sequence goes on along the minus strand of JAOTRH010252445.1, from coordinate 17,774 downwards.
GGAACAACCAAGAACACAAGAAAGTATATGATTCGGCTGACTGCCTATCTTCACAGGAGAGAATAATCAATCCACTATATTTTTTAAACACGGATTATAAGATTCGTTATCTACTTCACAATATATCTATGACCTTAAACTGAGCCTCTTGCTATTTCTCTACACTTTTTGATATCTAAAATTGAGTTTCACACTGTGTATTAGATGTTCTCTCATATCTCCTACAATTCTAACGGACACCTAAATTTATATTAGTAGATAGCTTCTAATTTTGATAGGAGAATAAACCATTAATAGAAAAGTAATGATTTAGGCAATTCTTTCCCATCAAGGCAAATGTTGCCAAAAAATTAGCAACATAACTAGGAACGTGCCTAACAATCTCCACTTTGGCTTGAATCTCAAATCAGAAAGTACAAGATGCGCTCGAACCTTCAAACGTGTGCCTTGGAGTTGCAGCAGGGAAGATACTCAGATTCATGATCACACAGCGAGGCATAAAAGTAAACCCATCAAAGATCTAGGCCATTCTCGAAATGCCTCCCCTGAAGACCGAGAAGGATGTAAGGAGTTTCTTGGGAAATATTTAGTTCATCAGTCGATTCATCGCCAAACTAACCACTACTTGTGAACCCTTATTTCGACTCTTGAAGAAAGGAACTAAGTTTCAGTGGGACCAACAGTGTCAGAATGCCTTCGAAGTCATACAGAAGTATCTGTTAAATCCTCCAGTTTTGTCGCCACCAGAGCTCGGCAATCCTCTGATACTATACCTATCAGTGACTGATTCAGCATTGAAGTGCATGGTTGCACAGGAAGACGAAGTCAAGGTAGAAAGAGTTGTCTATTACTTAAGTAAGAAGGTGACCAAATTCCAACAATAGTATACTCCTTTGGAAAAGACTTGTTGGTTGCTAGTCTGGGCATCCAAAAAGCTACGCCATTACATGCCAGCATACCGAGTTGTTCTAATCTCAAGAATAGACCCGCTTAAATACCTCTTGGAGAAGCCAGCATTGACAGGAAAGTTAGCCTGGTGGTTACTGATGCTAGCCAAGTTTGATTTGCAGTATGTCACGAGAAAATCAGTAAAAGGGAGAACCGTTACAGAGTTCTTGACCAACCACCTTGTCAATGGAGAAGAAGAGCCCGAGTTTGAGTTTTTTGATGAGCAAGTGCTGAAGAATGAGAAGGATCTGTGGACTCTCTTTTTTTATGGAGCCTCAAACCAATACGATTACGGGATAGGAATACTCCTTGTCACTCTCGATGATTCTCATAACCCTTTGGATTTTAAGTTGAGTTTTGAGGTCACTAACAATCAGGCTGAGTACGAAGAATGCTTAGCCAGGTTGGAAGAGGCCTTAGAACTAGGAGCAAGAAAGTTGAAAGTTATAGGAGACTCAACTCTGGTCGTATCCTAGGCAAAAGGAGAGTAGAAGGTTAAAGAAGAAAAGATGGTTCAGTATCACCGGGAGTTTGAGGCAATGATTCTATGCTTTGAAAGCATGGTGTTCACTCATGTTCTGAGATTGCAGAATAAGTTCGCCGACACCTTGGCCACTCTGGCATCGATGATAGACATATCACATGGGATAAGGATGAGGCCGTTGGAGATTCAACTAAAGGGTGTGCCTATGATAAGCAACTTAGCTATTACTTAAGAAGCCAATGACGAGCTGCTATGGTATCACGACATTTGGAATTTCATTGAGAATGAAGAATATCCTAGCCAAGCTAATAAAAAGAGGGCATTTAGGAGTTAATAAGTTTTGTGTCAACACGGAAGAGGGACGGATATGATGAGGGAAATTTACAGAGGAGTTTGCGAACTTCATATGAGTGGGATGATGTTGGCTAAGCAGATCTTGCACCAAGGATATTTCTGGATGACCAAGGAAGCGAACTGCCATTAGTTTGTTCGAAGGTGCCGAAGATGCCAGATCCATGCAAGCCTCATGCATGTACCGCCATCTCAGCTTTATAACATGACCTCACCTTGGCCATTCTCAGTTTGGGGAATCAACGTAATAGGGAAGGTTACACCCAAGGCATCGAATGGGAACGAGTTTATTCTCGGGACAATTGATTACTTCATGAAATGGGTCGAAGTTGCCTCTTACTCGGTCTTAAAAGCCTATCAAGTAGCAAGATTCATCAAACAAAATCTCATTTGTCGATACAGAGTTCTATATGAGATAATTTCCAACCACGGTTCCCACTTTCAAGGGGAAGATCTAGATCTCTCGGAAGAATATCGAACCATCAACCATATGTCTTCACTGTACAGGCAGCAAACCAATGGAGCTGTGGAAGCTGCAAATAAGATTGTGAAGAAGATCCTACAGAAAATGATAGAAGAAAGCAAGGATTGGTCCAAAAAATTGCCATTTGTCCTTTGGGGATATTGGACATCGATTAGAACTTCTATTGAGGCAATGTCCTATGCTTTGGTCTACGGAATGGAAGTAATTATTCCCATAGAATTAGAAATCTCGTCTCTAAGAGTAATAGAGTAATAGCTGAAAGCGATATCCCCGAGTCAGAATGGCAGAGGGACAGGCTCGAAAAGTTACTCCTGTTTGACGAAAGAAGGCTAAGAGCCTTGTTCTATGTCCAAGGATATCAAATAAGAATTAGCTCGAGCATTTAACAAGAAGGTTAAGTCTCAAAACTTAAAGGAAGGTGACTTGGTCCTCAAAGAGATTAGAGCTCCAATCTTTGATTCAAGGGACAAGTTCAAACCTAATTGGGTCGAACCCTATCTCATCAAGACCTTGATGTCAGGAGGCCCTGCCATCTTTATGGATTTGAACAGAAATATTTTCTCTACACTCATCAACTCGGATAAGCTTAAAAGGTTCTACCCCTGAGGAATAGCTCGTAAAATGAGAGCATCAATACTCGAGTGTAACCTGAGCCTCGAACTACGTTATGGCCTAATTCCCTTATTTAGGATACTTAGGCAGCTTTTATCAAAAGTTTAGCCTAAACCAAATCTTCATTCAGAGTTCTTCCTTTTTGTAATCATGTTTCAAGTAGTCGATCAGTGCAAAATCTTCTTTTAAGTTTTTCTAATAAAATGATTATGTTGAAAGAACAAAAATCTAAAAGTTCACCATAAACCAAAAGTAGAGAAACTCTCATTAATAAGATTTGCTAACACAATTCTTAAAAGTAAGTGAGGCTCACAAGTCCTCATCCTAAAAAACTAAAAAAGAAAAATAAGCAAAATATCAAGGTACAGCAAAGTAAAATTAAGTCCCCCTTCTCTTTTGATCCCCTTCCTGTCATACCTTACGCCCTATCTCCACTTGCAGCTAAGTCTTGTAACCCATAGAAAACCTGCTGTTAAAACCCTTGCCAACTGGTATCCTCAATTGAGAAGACCAAGTCCGCTGGTATTGACTTAGGAAAGGGGCCCGGTGAGGAGAACTATACAAATGGCTCACACCAGCCTCGGGACAAATCTGGGTATGTCTAAACTAGCGAAGAATGCGATAAGGATGACAGAAGGTGGCCAGCTTCAAGCCGACTAACAGGACCCCCAAATGGCCCATAGTCACAGTAGTCATAAACAATATCTTCAGCTAGGAGTATAGCGAGGAGATGTCGTCCCTGGGCAGAGAGCTCAGGTAATCTTGCCAAGTTGCCTCGGTAGAGCACAAGCGATAAACCTGACGATGAATGAATGAACTTATACTAAAATTGTTAGACATGGGCTTCTCGAGTAGATTCACCTTCTCTATTAGCTAGAGAGAACATAGAAAAAGGAGAGTTAAGTGGAAAAATCTGAGAGAACATAGAAAAAGGAGAGCTGAGTGGGAAAAATAAGATAAAAAATAGAAAAAAGTGAGCTATGTGGAAAAACTCGAGAGAAATACAGAAAAAGGAGAGTTGGGAGACTACCTGCAGCAGGAGAGCACTACCGGCAAAATATGGGGCACCCCTAGCGTGGACTGCATCAAGCCCAAGTAGTGTCTCGACAAGAACTAACAGAATAGGATCCTGACCATCGTGAATATGATAAGCCACATCCACCATGGAAGAGCTAACCTGCCCGTCCGAGGGTTCCAAGTGGAAGTGAGCTAGAAGATAGATGCAAAGAGCATGCCGGCACTAAAGCTGGAAAGAGAAGTCTCTGAGAGACCCCCGAGGTCCGAAGTGGTCCACAATCCGGGCCACATCGAGAAATCCATCATACGTAATAATAGAAACATCACTATTGGAGTAACCACAGAGCTGCATCAACCGGTCCCAGGGACTTGAGAAAGACATGGGAACTATGACCTCTTCTCGGCCCGAGATCTTCAGAATGGTTGAAAAGTCCTCCACAGTTAGACATAACTCCTCAGCACAGAAATAGAATACACGAACCTCGAGATCCTTAAGCTGGACTGCTCCTCTCAGAAGATGCCAATCAACCCATAGGGATCACAGAGAAAACAACGCATCTAAACTAAAGTTGAGGAAGTTCTTACGCTCAATTGGGGAGAAATCACTCATCCAAGTCGACATAGAGTTATTGTCAGAGTGGGGTCTGGAATAGCTGCCCCTTTTATATATCTAGAAATGGAGGGAACCCATAGAATCTGCTCCATGTTTCGCGCCAAAACACTTTATTGCGCCCGTCACCTTTTTCCTACTGCTGTCATCTTGTAACCCAATGGCTGTCAACCTTTTCTCCCAAACCTCACAGGCATGATATCCAAAATCCAGGCCGTGAACTTTTTTTTTTTACAAAAGTTTAGGCCGCCATATCTAAACCAAACGGCCGCAAGATTATGTCTCTTAGCCGCAATCTTTTTTATGCAGAAATTTTGATAGCTTGTCCCCATGTTGCTAATGTGCCCCAAACTGTAGTTATGCACCTATTAGCAAATCTCAACAAGAAAAGCATTTCGTATGGCAAGATTACAACCCATGAATCACGTCATCATGCATAATCAGAGTCTAGGTGGTCAAAAATGATTTTCATAAATATATAACAATAAAGCATTCGTGATAATCAAAAAGTGTAAACCACATGGCATGAAAGCCCAACCCATAAAAAGCAAAGTAATGAGTGTATATGTGTGACGTGGCACATAGGCTAAGGAAAGAATCTAAGGCACGCATGCCTCATCAGTGTATCTGTACAATGTGTCAAAAAGCAGTATACCTGTATGCATAAGTATTTGTCGAAGCAGTATATCAATGGAACAGTGAACATAAAAAAACCAGTGTATATGTACAGAGATGTATCTGCGTAACGTGACAAGGTGGGAAAATAGAATGTATCAAGTGGGCACGTAGGCCCAAATAAGAATAGGCGCGTAGGCCTCTATTTATAGTAAAGAGAAAAATAACAGTAGCTGGGTAGGAGTGGGATCGTCACTCTCGTCGGGTCCTCTTCCTCAGGACCACGAAGCCTCCCTGGGACGACTCTCCAGATGTCAACCCAATCTCCTCCTCCTCCTCTGAGCTATCAATCGTCTGTGTAACGCTGGGAATCCGAGCTCTGGATGAAGAAGCAGTAGAAGTAGAAGTCCACGTAGAAGGTGCAGCTGAGGCAGCAGGTGCAGTGTGACCATTGTGAGTCCTCGGTCCTCCACCACGCCCACGTTGAAAAAAGAAAAAGGGCCACATCAACAAAGGCAGAAAAGTAGGAGCAGAAAGGAAAAAGTGAAAGAATGTAAATGAGAGATAGAAAAGACTGAGTACCACAATAGGGCCACCCCGAGGAGCTGGAAGCTCCATGCCCTGGGCTTGAATGGCAGCGTCCCTGCGCCGAACCATTACCCTCAACCCAAAAATCAAGCGAAGGCACTAGTCGCACCACTCCTAGGGAATTTGTCAAGAGAAGAACCAAATCAGTACAGTCAGATATCATAATCAGTACGAGTATAAGAATCAATGCAGTCAGATCATTGCAGTCAGATATAATAGGCAGTATGTAGAATAAAAGGATGTCATACCTGCTCAGTGCTAGGAGGAAGGAGAATCTCTTGGGCCACTGGCTCGGGGATCCAGATCTGATAGAGATTCCTGTCCACAAAGGTGTCCACTGTCCATGGAAGCTCGGGGTGCATAAGGTCTAGGGCAGCGGGAGGAAGACCCTGCACGACAGCACGAGCACCCATGGAAGGCAGATGCCAAACATATAGAGAAGGAATGATGCATCCCTAGGACAGCACAACATCATGACAGCACGATCTTCGCCCTCGATTAGCGTGGTAGTATCAAGGCTCACCATAGCTCAGATAATCTTGGCCGTACGGAGGGTGTCGGTCTGATGCATCCCCACCGGAGGCGTCCTCAGGATACAAAAATGGTCATACCCCAAGGACTGTGGAACAATGCGCTCACCAAGGTACCAGTCTCTACAGAATGGCTCCTCAAGCAAGACACGGGTCTGGGTAACCTCATGGCTCAGCATCAAGTCAGCACCAGCTCGCTCCTCCATGCTTATCCATATGTCCTAGTAGACCTAAAAATCTAAAGAAGCATGTCAATAAGCAATGTATGAACAAGGAATGAAAAGAACAACTAAGCAAGAGAAGTAGATGACTTACCTGGTATGGAGAGAGGCTATCTAGGAAGAGGCTGTCGTCATCTAAATCCTTCTCACCAGGCTTTGTACCCCGATGGCATCTGGCCCATCGAAGTGCCCGGGGGATCACGAGGGGGTCGTCACAAGAGTTCACTGGCTGGCGCATACCTAGGAACACGTAGGCCCAAAGCTACAGAAAATCGAGAGAAGCATCAGTACAGTTGAAACAGATATACAGATATGGAAATGGAAAAAGAAAGCACAAAAAATAGAGAAAGTAAATGTAGCTCCCAGATACGCCAGTACCCACAGAGGCTAAGATCTAAGGTCCTGGTGGCAGCACTTATGTACTCGTACAAGGTGGCTAATGCAGTTCCTCTCCAGTCATAAGAGCCGATCTGGTCCACCACTACTATAACAGTGAGATATTGGAGGTGCACCTTGTTCTCTAAATTCAGGAATAAGGATATCCCGAACAAATAGAGAAGGAATGCATGTGCCACCCACTCGAAGTGGCGGACCTCGAAGCAGACAAAAAGACGGAATGTCTTCTTCAGTCACATGTACTGTATGTTCCCCTTAGCAATGGAAGGGGGCACGTGACCAAGAAGATGCATAAGAGTCCCAGGGCTCTAGCATATATCTGGATCAAATGGGATCGGGTCATCGGCCACTCGAATTCTGGTGGTAAGAAAGAAATCAAGGGGTAAGAGTCACCTTGAATGTAGGAAGATGGAAGGTGTTGGTGGTGTCCCACCATCTCTTAGTTAAAGTCGTGAGGGTGGCCCGATCGTTGCTAGTCCCCTCTAGTGTGGTGATGAAGCTACCAAAGCTGACCCGATCGACAATCTCTCGACTGCAAGGAGGGAGTGTCGTGTACCACTCCAAAACATTTGAGGATCCGCCAAACCTCGAATACGAAGTCGCCCTTGAAACGAAACAAAACAAACAAATCAGTGAACAAAGACGACACCAGGAGCAATAATGGAATCAATGAAATAATGAAAATGAAATAAATAGAAACAATGACGGGATCAAAATTAAAGTGCGAGACAAGATAGCTAAAACAAACTGACGATAATCAAAATAACATCAAAATGAGTCTCGAAATCAACCTACGCTTTAAGGGTCAAAATTTCACTCGCTTCACTTTTCTTTAATTCAAAAACCTACCCCTGTTTCAAAATTGATAACGACTCAACCAGATCACAACCAATTCGCTAGGGTCCAACTTCAAATTTAACAAAAACCCGACTTCACTCGTATTTTCAATTCAAATTTCAAAATTCGTTCTAAAACTCATTTGACATAGTTTCGCAAAATTTGAATTCAACCCCGATCAAAATTCAAGTTCAAATTTCAAAAAAGAAAGAAAGGGAAAGTTCAATTCTCTTTCAACATAGCCCCTAATATGCCTCGAACCCATCCCAAATTCAACCTCAAAAAACTCATAACGGTGGACTCAACCAAAATTTCGTCTCAACAAAGAATGCAAAAATCAATTTCAAACGTAACCCAACCTAGCATCAACCCCATTTGACTATATTTTCAAAATCCAACCATGTTTCGTTCCAAAATCAAATTCGAAACTTTAATTCAATTGCAAATCAACGTCCTAAGTCATTTGTTTCGTTTCCCAGTTCAAACTAAGTCCATTTCAAACACGTTTTAGACCCACATTGTAACATAATTTCTATTTCAAGATGTTCCCAAGTTTTCAAAAATTCAATTTAGCCCAACGTCTACCCAGATTCATTCTCAAATTCAAAATCAAACCCAACCTAATCCAAAAATTCTAATTCGTCCGAGAATCTATTTTCTACGAATCTAAGTTTGTTTTAAAATTTTTTTTAAGTTTGATCATAGGTTCTTCTAAATCCAAAAGTCCATTTTCACCAAAATTCAAAACTTCCATTTTAAACCGAGATTCAACCCAATGCTCATTTTTACTCAATATTTAAGGTTCGTTCATTTCAAAGTTCATCCATTCCAAATTTAAGGTTTGTTCAAACCGAGGGCAAAGGTTCATAACATCTAAGTTCGGGATCCACTTTAATCCAAAATCAGGGTTCATCCAATCCGTGCCAAGGTTTAATCTAATCCCAAACTCTGACCCAATTAATACACTTCAAATTCAAAAAGAAGTTCATATCCAGTTCAAATTTTAACGTGATGAACCTTTTATTTTATTTTATTTGTTTATGATCTAACGCAAAGTCAAAAATTAAAATCGAAGCCTAAATTAAAATCCGAGTTCAACCCAAAATTCAAAGTTCCATCCAAAGTTTGTAACCATCCAAAAATTCAAAATATTGCTTTCATCCAACGTTCAAAGTTCGTTTCATCCGAGTTCAAGGTACATTTCGAAGTTCAAGTCTATCCAGAGTTCAAATCCAATCCAAAGATATGGTCAGTCTAATTCTAATCCAAGTTCAAAGTTTCAAATCACAAATCTAACATTCAAATTCAATTCATTATCCAACTCAAGCGACCAATATCAATCCTAAACCAACAAAGTCTGAATATCCAAAGCTAAATTAGAGTTCAAATACTTAAAATAATACTTAATGCACGTATTCAAGAAAAAGTTCAAGATTTTGGGCTTACCTCGAGGTTTCCAGCAGAAAGATGATCCTCGCGACGCCAGAGAAGGAACTCACGGTCTACGATTACGTCCAGAAGAATAAATCTCTTCATAGTCAATTTTCGCAACCGGTGAAAAAGAGGGATGTAGGTCTCGGCATCAAAATGCTTCGACATGCCCGGCGCACCTCCTCATTTGAGTAGAAGGTCCTCATCATCACCCGCGGCGCCACCTCTACCTTCGGCACCACCACCCGTGCCACCTTTGCCCTCACCTGCGAGAATGCCACCACCTGCGCCACCTCCACCGCCGACCATACCACCACCACCGCCTCTGATATCATCACCAATGAAGCCAAAATTGCCACTGACCTTGGAAAAGAAAATCATCAAGATGAAGGAGAGTATGAACATGGTTCCGAGAGAGATGAGAGAGCAAGCGAGTGAGAGAAATGGGAGAGATGAGAGAGTAAGAGAGTGAAAATTTGAGAGAGAGTGAGAGAGATGAGAAATGAGAGAGTGAAAGGAGAGAAGCTCAGTATTTTTGTTCGCACATGTGAAGACTTTTCGAAACTTCTCAGACCCTTATATTGCTATCAACATCACGGCCGCGTGGTCCACCTCTTTTAAATCTAACGGCCGTAACAACTAGACCCACACCGTAACATTTCTTTATAACGGCTGTGACTTTTATCCAAACGTTTCAATCGGCCGTGAACTTTATGTCTAGGCTGCCATCTCCCAAGGGTACCATAGTGCAGGCCGCCACTTCCAAAAGTAACGGCCACTATGTTTTTATGCCCCCACCTTTATGGAGCTTTGAGCTGCCCTTCTGTGGATCTTGAACGAATTAAAAGCTCTTTTAACCATCTTTATATTCTGAATGCCCCCTTTTGAAAACCTCGATCTTTGTCACGACATAAAATTGGAAGGTCTACATCATCGGTCCTTATTACGACCTAAAGCTGATAAGTTCGCCCCTTCGGACTTCCTCATGACGTTAAACTAACTTCTCAGTCGTTGACACTACCTAAAACTATCACTAGCACCTTCGGTCCTCTTCATGACCTAAAATTGACTCGTCGGTCCTTGCACGACCTAAGACTGCCCCTCAACCCCTGGTCCTCATCACAACCTAAAACTGATAAGTTTATCCCACCTGTAAGAGTCTAGTCCTCCTCATGATCTAAAACTGACTCGTCGGTCCTTGACACGACCTAAAACTGTCCCTAGCGCGGATCAGTCCACCTCATGACCTTAAACTGACTTGTCAGTCCACGTATGACCTAAAACTATCCCTTTACCTCTTTGGTCCTCCTCATGACCTTAAATTGACTTGTCGGTCCACGCATGACCTAAAACTGCCCCACAATCGATCGGTCATCCTCACGACCTTAAACTGTCTTATCGGTCCTCGCATAATCTTAAAATGTCCCTAGAATGATCGATCATCCTCACGATCTTAAACTGACTTATCGGTCCTCGTAGAACCTAAAAGTTGCCCCCAAGTGTTTTGTCCTCCTCATGACCTTAAACTAGCTTGTCGGTCTCCGCATGACCTTAAACAGCCCTTAACCTCATCAATCCTTTCACGATCTAAAACTGATTGATGTTTCCCCAGTCTGTGTTGTGACCTTAAAATGTTTCTTGCATCGTACGTATTTTCATTGCACTGTACCTATCATGCATCATGATTAGCCTCTTTGCATCATATGCATTACTCCACGAACTACGACCGGTCTATTCCTTTACAAAGAGGGTACGTAGAAAGCTCAATAAAAATTCGAGTTCGACCACGCTTTTTCGCATGTTTTGTTTGTGCATGAGACTGGCAGCTTGTTCGATCGATTTTACTTGCACCACAAGTTGCTGCAAGCACTGTCAAAGATGGGCAACTCTAGACGGCCCAATCTGACCAAGCCAAATTTTAGGCACCCGTATCGAATGCGTCCCAATGACGAAACTATGAGAATCATGTTCAAAGATACTCCCAAGTAAGCAAAATCACGAATATGGCTCAAAACCCAAAAACCCTAAAAGAACCTTCAAGCCGTGACATTCCCATCCACACGGCCGTCACCCCTTTTTAAAAGCCCTAGAACATGCTGTGTTCTTACTCTCACAACCATAACTTTTTTTGAAAATTCTAAACTAAGCTGTGACTTTTAAAAATCACAGTTGTCCTTTTTACCACCATAAAGGTAGCGACTTTCACTGTACAAAAGCAAAAAGATAGAGACCGTCACTATTACCCCTTTTCGGACAAGTGGCAGTATCCTATAAGGGGTCTGTGTTGCTCGTCTGGCCAATAAATAGGCGGCAATTCCAAGCAAAAACAAGAGAGAGAAACATCAAGAGGCCCAAACTTTATCAAAATACTCCCCCATTCAATATTCTCCCATCCATCCTATACTTTTCGAGCATTGTTCGTGTTCTTTCTTGTCTCAGACAAGTTCTTGGAGCACATATATTGACTTGGAGGTATCGTATTCTCACCACTGAGGGATCATTCGAGATGGATATTCACACGTGATAACCTTAGGATACCACGACTCTTCTTAAACCCTCATCTTCTTCCCCCGAGGGTGTTGTGGATAAAGTTTCCATTGTTTTATTTCTTATTTATCATTCATTTCAATGTAAACATTTACTTCTTCCAAGTTTTTACATTATTAGAAGTATATTCATACCCCTTCGTTTAGTATTGTTACAGCTATTTATATTTTCTTTCGATGCTCACAAGCACACTTAACACATCAAAAGTTTTCTAAGGTTTTGAAACATGATGGTCGCGACCTTCTTATGTCACGGCCGTATGTTATGTTAAACCCACAGTAATGGCTGTGCACTATTGATTTGTACCGGTACACTTATATCTTTTTTTACTCACGGCTACACCTTCATGTAGTGACGGCCGCGACATTGTTTTAAGGCTAGAAATGTCCAAACCCTCTGTAAAACTCTCTGTTATATGTTCATTTCAAGTTTGTGCATCCTTTTATTACTTTGTTTAGTATTTTCTTCTCTCTATACCTCTGTTTAGTTTTCTATTCGGTAATAGATGGTAGATTTGGCCTAGACCAAATGGGTTATGATCTCCATTCTGTATACCTCCATATCTTTACATTATGAGGTTTTGCAAATATATATGATAGCCGAGTGTTATATCATTTTTTCTTCTTACGGCTGTGACATCGTTTAGCTATGGCCGTGATGTTTTGTAAGGCCAGTAACATGGAAAGGTGTTTTAAACATTATATTATTCATATTTGATATACTGTATATTCTATTTAGAGTTATTGCTTGTATAGAGGATGAAGGAATGTCGATCTAGCCTAAAATCAATAGGTTATGGTCTCTGTCCTACTTATCTTATTAATTTGAGCCTGTTTTAAGCCTTGTGCAATGTATATACCCTTTCTGTACCCTTAAAAACCATGGCTATAGCATTTATTTGTTACGGTCGTGAGATATTTTTATTCTGTTCTTCGCGGTAACCATATTTTTGTCACAGTCACCTATTGTGTGACTATTTTTGTAATAGTAGCAACATTTGTTACTAAGACCGTGAGTTTTGTGCATGTCTAGTAGCTTAAATGTGATGTTTAAGTCTCTTCTGCTTGTTATGTATAGCTTGTATATAGCATGATAGAGATAGAAATATTGTTGCATGACTCTTAGAATCTTACTTGTTTGTTTATCATTTATTTATATATTTTTCGCTTTGTTTTGCTCAAACAATACGCGTGATATATCTAAAAATAATAACTAAGTTACATGACCCTGGGATCATAGTTAAGTATTTGTTTCTTACTTTTGTTTTGACTCTCTTTAACCCCCTCTCCTCCCTCCCCCCCGTTCTGTATAAATCTCCTTTAAAAAGTTTACAACAAGAATCAATATTGACAAAGTAGAGGGTTAACCTCATGGTTGGGCAAAAATGATGCCGAATACGTTCTATTTTCATACATTAGCCCCCGAACCCTCTTTTTCTCTGGTTATATATTTAAAAGGCCCGCGACGGTCTTCTTTTTGTTTTCTTAATTTTTCTAAAAAACTAAGTGATAACTCCATTTTTCAAAAAGGATGCTTAGATATCTTGAACTTTTTCTTTAAAAAGAAAAGAATATTTTTTTTAAAATAATAGATATCCGGTGCATTCCTCCTAACCAAAAACATCCGTAGCTGCGTAGATAGGTTCCTATACCCGGGAGGTTGGCACCTCAAAGTAGGTCGTCACAACTCACTAGTGCAATGGAGTGCCTAGGTGGGTTGGGTGACGGTGCACTACCACTAGAGCACACAGGCCTAGTGGTAAGGGATGGTTGTTTACTCTTTTAGGCGTCTCATACTCCTCATGGACGGTTAACTTGGATTAATTGAAAGTTTTATGAAATAAAAATCAAAATTGTTAAAGGTTTGTGGATCTAATGAAATGTGACTTTACATACTTTTATTTTGTTTTAATTGGGATATATTATATATGTCTTCTTTTATACTTACATTTGTTGGTTATTAATAAACTCTGAACTCTCTGGTTTGTTCATGTGTTTGGATATTCCAGGTTATACTGTGCCTCTTGAGTAATTATACTTTTAGAGTTTCCGTTAAGAACTATTTGAATATTATAATGTAGTCACAACAGGATTTTGGTGACTTAAGCTCAATTTTTTTATTTCATAACTGTAGTTTGGATTAAACTGCTTGGATATTTTATAATGTCATTTATATACGTGGATTTATATTAATTGCTGACAAATTTTTATGTAAATATATGCAAGAGAAGTTATGGTGGATGACCTAAAGATTATAATTGTGTTGTGGTATTGTTGCTGAGATTTAGGCAGAATCTGCACATATTACGTTACTTGGGATTAATATAGGTTATTTTGTAAACGGTTAATACCGTTGGGTTATTCAAAAAATAGAAGAGACTCTGCCAAAAAGTTTTTTAAAAGTTTATTACTTAGAATATTTTCTAAAAAGTTTGGGGCGTGACATTAATATATTTTTATTTACTTGATGTTATTCTCACATTAGTTATTCTTAAGAATAGAAGGTTTGAGTGATTTCAAAGAAATTAAAATAACAAATGCTTTTAGACACAGATTATTACTAGCGTTTGAGGTACTCGCGATGCGTGTGCAACTCGAATTATGTAAAAATAAAAAATAAAAAAGACTTATACGATAACTTCAATTCGAGTTATGGAAAAGTATAAAATATAATATATTGTTAATGATAATGTACTAATGAGAACACACATAAGCATAATCAAGACAATTGAGTTATTCAAACAATTTAACTTACTTTAATATTCTCACTTACTCATGATGATATTAATATTTAGAGAGATAAGTGTTAAAAATAAAAAATATATATTGATTATATATTAAGGCTCCATAAGTTAATTCTACACATAGATGACAACTGTTATACCCTAAACTCCGGCTCACACGAAAAATCCACGAACAACCACCAAAACTGTCCAAACAAAAAGTGATAAAAATCATAAAGCCAAAACGAGGCTAAAACTTTTGTAAAACGCACTACTGGTAGTTTATTTGATTTAAAAGAGTAGCCAAGAGACTACGGTTACGCCCCCAAAGCCAAGCCTTTAAAACAAAACATACGTTTTTGGGTAAAGAAAGATCTTTTAAAAAGATGTGTAAATCGTTCTAAAATCACCATCGAAGCCCAAGAGTTTGTAAGAAGCATAAACTATTTAAAAACCCCTTTTGTAACGCATTAAACCAAGCAACGAAAAACATGGTAAAAAACTACGAAAAACGACAGCTAACCCATGGTTTCTCTCAAAAGCATAAAATATGCATACATCGGCTCACGTCCATAAGAAATACATATGCTGCACAACATATTACATCCAAACATGAAACATATACGAAAGATATAAACTACCTAACAAAGACAAAACATCAGTCTTATCATCAGCCACCTCCGGGCACCTCAAGATCAACCTACAGGACCACGTTCACCTTAAAAAGGTTTTAACAAAATCCTACAATATGAACCGAAATTCAATAGAAACAGACTATAAAGCAGTAAAGTAGGATATACAATCACATAGTATAAAGTTGACTCAACTACTCAAAACAGTTTTACTTCATAAGACCCCAAGTTTTCCATCAGACTTCTACGAGTCTCAAAACGGTTTTCTATCCTCAAAATCGAGCATTTCAATGATGTAGATACCGTTTCACAGTTAAAAAAAAACAGTAACCAAAATGTTATTTTCTACTCAGATCACACAATCGAGAAAAAATAAAATAATTTCTATGTATCGACTCTGTCAAACCAGGGACAAAGGTAACAACTATAGACACTTGTCCATTACCTACCCCTGAATAATTTAAGACATGTTAATTAATGACAAGTTCTATACGGAGTCACAACAACGTAGACCACTTCCTTTACGTGCCCAAAATCCGAGGGACAAAAGCACTCACCCCTTCTTTATAGGGATTAACCCAAATGACAAAGGTACCTATTTGTATAAGTTTTTGGACTTTTACCGAGGAACAATAGAAGCCCAATCCACACACACACTACCATGGCATATCTATAAAATCATTTCAAAATCCACCCGTAGCTCAACTACGAAAATATTTTCACACTTTATACAATAAACATGTATAAAAAGATCCAATTGCCAACTGCCATATTATCCATCAAATATAGAGATTAAACAACATTTTCAAAATATTTTTTCCTATTTCTACCAAAACGTTCCAAAAATTGAAACTCAACCCTAAGGGTTAGCTCCAAACCTCTAAACACAGTTTTCCAGAATTTTCATAAATCACCTCATTTTCAAGCCTCCTTTTTAAAAACCATGAACATCTAAAAATCACCTTTTTAAAAACCATGAACATCTAAAAATCACGGACATCCATAAGTCCATATCATGTAATAAACCAGTAAAAAGCAAAAAAAAATATGCTTTTTATCTGAACAACATAGTTTAAATATAAAACATGATATATAAAGCATTTTAACTGGGAAAAAAGCATATAACTACATCTAGAACCCTTTAAAGACAACATAGTCTAGGATTCTATCTCGTTGAGCCAAAAGCTCGATACCTCAAAAAATAAACTTCGACGAAATGGGATTCTGTACGGATGAATGCAAAGCCCCCAGCACCAATAGCAAGGATCCACTATTCGATCGCTAAAAATCGAGCTCCTGTCCCGTCAAAATCTAGAGAGAAGGCAGTGGTTTCATGTGCGAGAAACTAGATCTGAAAACAAATACCTCAAAATATCTTTCAACATTCGATATTTATAGACCAAAGCAAAATTCAGGGGTTCAGTTAACTTGATCCTTAACCAAGTCGACTGGATGAGGCTACTGGAATGTCAAAAATGTCCACCGCTACAGGTCAGTCGACTGAACTCACCAAGTCAGTCGACTGGATCACCCCTCTGTCCAGTCAGTCAACTGGATTGACATCCTTAGTCAACTGGACTACTTTCTCAAACTGTTTTCAGTACCCAAGCATAGTTCCAAATATATACCTAAACCATCATCGAGGTCAAGTGTTAATTCCAATTCCATCAACGATTAAATCATTCCAAAAAAAAAAAAAAATAGGTTGGGGTCTCACAACTCTCCCCCTCTTAAAGGAATTTCATCCCCGAAATTCAACACTGAAACTCAAGCCAAACACTGTCCCGTAACCATCAACATTCTCTTATGCAAACCCAACGATACCACACAACGATAGAAATGCCCCGACAACTGAAATCTCAAACCTGCCGTCACACGAGGTGAACACGACTTGAAGAATCAACCTCATACAGACTACTCACACGTGCAAGTCCCACTGGCATCACTGTCATCCATGAAACATCCATAGAACATTGAATCAAGATCCAATGCACGCTGCCAAACCTCGAAACCTAACTCTCACCGAACACAAACCATCCTAACGATGACCGCATCAGATGAGGTTTATCCACTATAAAACTTGGTCCAAACACCCTCTACTCTAGGACATAGAGACAATTTCCCTCGTTCTCATTGCCACATACTGGCTCAATCATACCTCACAATACACACCAAAGACTATTTCCACGAGTCCAAGCACACAACGTTGAACCCTAACATCGATCACACCAGGTCACATACTGCACGCACAAACTCGACTCATGTTCTGACGATCACTAGACAACCATTGACTTTGGTACCACATCGCTACTCTGCTGATGCTAATAATGCCATCACGAAGCTGACACGATGTCCATCCACAAGCGACAACACAAACATCCAACTCCAGAGAGAAGCTCACTTAACTCACCTAGAACACCAAAGAATGCATTACATCTAAACCTTTATCCTGTACTCGATCTTTCATCATAAATCACAATTCTCACCCTAGAAAAACACTAGGTGATACACCATTATCCCAGCTAAGATTCCACACAATCAAAAACTAATTCGGTATCATAACCACAAAGTCACCTGACCCAAACGAGTCACTTAACCAACACGTCATGCAGACAGAACATCTCAGAGCTATCCAACAACCTATACAAACCCAACAGTATCTCCCGTGCAACAGCACGTCACTACACATTATAGCACGACCCAACGTCTCGCCATCAGATCACTGATACCAAGACTATAGATCAACCTC
>JAOTRH010252335.1:10000-40077 GCA_034768845.1 Heliamphora exappendiculata | reverse complement strand
ATTTGATAATTAGATATTTAGGTATTAGATTACACTAAAAATTTATTGTAGTATAATCTAATTACTTGGTTGTTTTTTTAATTAAAAATTAGTATAATACAATTCCACTATTTGTTTAGCAAGTCAATTTTTTGTATTATTGGATAAGTTATATAGCATAATTGATACAATCTAATTTGACCATTTATCATATCACATCGTATAAATAATACAGTTCATTCCCAGCACCTCCCACCTCTTCCACCACCCTCAACCTTTACCTTAAACATATAATAGAAGAACCGTCCAACTAATGAGTATTCACTCAACTTTAAATAATAATCACACTAATGAGTGTTGACTCAGCTTTGAATAATAATCATATAAAGACAAAAAAAAAATTTAATAGTAATATATTTTAGATATGTAATTTATTATTTTAACAGATATCAATACACTATGCACAAATATCAATACATTCCTAACCTAGCATTCAAAGCCCTATAAACTCTATTTTGCATTTTCATAAAAGTAAAGCATTAAATTATAGAATAATAACTATGCATGCTTCTCAATTAAATATGCTACATCTCATTTCCAAAGACTTTTAAGAGATGCCTCGTGCAGCCATTATATTAAAATATAACTAGGGTTGATCACTATCTTTCAAGTTCTTTGAGTCAGTTGGTGACCTATTGTGTGTTTGGCTTAGTTTTTTTTTAAATATTTTTTTTATATTTTTTTGTAAAAAAAATAAATATAAAAAAATATAAAAAAATTAATTAATTATAGTGAGAGACCGAACAAGTGAGCTTTGAAAAATCTTTTAAACAAAAAACTTTTAAAAAAAATTAGACCAAATAAAAACTTACCTTATAATTTAAGCTTCGTTGAATAGCTCAAAAAGTAGATTCACCAAACATCCTCACCATTGTTATGATTTTTTCTAGTTAGTAATTCATATAAGATTGAGGAAGGAGCTCCACTCCAAAGGTAGGGTCAACTCACCCCTTAGGAAAAACAAAGTTGTTATTATAGTAGTTTTTATTGATTTATAATTGATATTACAAAAAATTGTAGCAATTATAAGGTAGGGGCACTTATAATCTTGATCTTTCAACTATGATTATTTAAAGTTGGATAATGAAACATGTTAAAAAAGGTGGGGGATTAAGGTTAAATGATTACATGTATTTTGACACTACTGTTGATAAAAAAAAATTATATTTGAGTATTTGGCAAAGATATTGTTAGTAATTTTTAATTTCTTGCTATTAATTTTAGTTATAAACCTAAGTTTTTTTTTCTAAACGTTTATAACTTTTGCTGTAATTTATAACTATTTTTTTTATTTCAGTTACAAATTACAATATTTATCAAATACTTACAACTTTTGCTACAAGTTATAATTTATAAATTACTAATTTCAGCAATACCAAACACCACCATTGTGCCCTAATTTCAAGACATGAAAATGTACAAAATACAATTGTAAAGACTTATGTATTTGAATGTTTTTCTTAGAAACAACATATTATATAAATTCTACTTATTAATTTAAAATTTTAATTTAATTTTAAACTTTAATTAATTACTATATAAATTATTTTCTTGTAAAACAGGTATACTTTAAATTAATGAATGACTTTATTAATATAAATTTCTACCGTTGCCACTAATAAAAATAAGCATAGGCAGCAATGGTGAATTTAGGAATTCAATTTAGTATGGTACAAATTTTAGTATAATGGGATTTTTTTTCACAATTCGATGAGATGTTTTTTTCCATAATTAATAGATATAAAATTTAAATATTCATTAGTAACTACAAAAAATTAATATTAATAAATATGTTTTTACATTTATAATAATATAAAAAATTATATTTACAATTGATTACAACGGATTTATCTTTGAGTTCGAGAGGAAAAAAAAAAGGTCAAATAAATAAATAAAAAATAAACTTGACAAAGGGGGAATAAAATTTTATTTTTTACTAATTACATACTTAAGGGTACCCTATAATTTTATAGAGTTATAAATAAAATAACAAAACATACAAAATATAATCGTAGAAAAGGTATTTTAATATTTTTAGTATAGCACAAACACAATAATATAACAAAAATACAAAAGTACTAGAGGTATTTTACAATTTTAGTAGGGTCGCGAATTTTAATTGATGTTATATTATCTTTTATTTTAAATAATATAAAAAATATATATAAAAATAATTATAAAATTTTAAAATTTTCAATAAGAGCATGTGCGCCATTTATCCTTCATTTGCTCTGCTTTTGATAGCCAGCCGAATGTTCTACACAATGGAAAAAACTTAAGAACACATCCTATTTCTGGATGAATGACATATACTTCATAAATTTTACCACATAAATTTATATTAAAATTGCACAAGTTGATAATTAAGAAACTACACAAATAAATAAATCAACAATCACAAAATTTCAAAAATTTATGAACAAAAAATCATAATAAATATTCATAAAATTTATAATTCAAATTTTGATTTGATATCCCAAATATTTCTTAATTTTAACCACAAATATTCATAATTTCAACTATTAAGTTTCAAAAAAAAAATAAAAGTAAAATTATTACACAAAATTTCCATACAAACTTTGGGGTTTGGCCAAGCTTATGGGAGTGAGTTTTTAGATTTTTGTTATTAATTTTTATAATAAATTATAATTATTTTATTTTAATGATAAATTAATATATTCACTAAATATTTATAATTTTTACTATAAATTGTAATTTATAAATTATTAATGGTTAGTGCTAACTACCGCCCATTTGGCGGTGATTAATAGCTTAATAGAAATAAAAAATTTAATATCAATTTATTTTTAGGTGTGAAATTTATAATTTTTATAAATATTAATATATTTTATACAAATATCTATACATTATATATTATTTAATTACTGTTCATTAAACGATGATTAGTATTTTTTATTATTAATTTTTTCAGTAAAAAAGACCTCCAAAATGATAATGTCATGATCAATATTTCATTTCAAACCCAAATTTGGAAAAGACCCACTATCACATCATTTAAGATTGGTTTTGATATAAAAATAGGAGTTCTGCTGATAACCACTTAATAAGCGATAATTAATAAAAGAATAAAAATAATTTTTTTTAAATATTAATATATTTTTAAAGATAAAATTTAATATTTTTATAAATATTAATACAATTTGAATCAATATCTATATAATATATATTCATTATCTATTATCCAATAGACAACTATTAATATTTTTTAAAAAATATATATTTTTTATACTGTATATCACAATCATAATAATATAGTAATAATAACTATTGTACATTAATAATAATAAAAATGGTGTAGTGGACTGAGTGTGGTGTAACATCAAAACCACTCCACTGATTCCTTAATGAGAATCTTGATGTGACTATGCTAGTTGGATATACTTAGACCCCTAGCTTTGGCTTTGAATGGGTTGTTTGTCAAAAAAAATTTTATAACAGCTTTTTATTTTTTATTATTAATTTTAAATATAAAATAAAATTTATTTTAAATATTTATAACTTTGTTATAAATTATAATTATTTTTACTTTATTTATAAATTATAATTTTTATTAAATACTCATAATTTTTATTTTAAATTATAATTTATAAATTATTAATTTTAATAATACTAAATACTATTTAACCTAATTATTACATACAAGTGCTTAAAGAGTTAAAGGATTGAAACGTTGATGCGAGTGCAGAGGCTTTTTGTAATCTAATGGAATTGTTCCAATTTTCTAAGTAATTATTGGTTGGCACATGTGGTATCATATGTTTTTTTTTAATTATACAGTAATTTTGTGAATTTTTTATATTTAAAATTAGACTCACAAATTAAATTGTGTGAATTTTAAGAAACTTGTGATACAACGTGGTACTCTTTGAATAATTTTTTTTATTAATTTTGAGTCTTATTGTAAGTAATTAGGGGTAATTTTTGTTTTTCTTTTTAGATATAAAAGTTTTGTTTGATAATCAATCAATCTAAGAGCTCATTTGGCAATTCTAATTTTTTTGACTAAAAATATAAAAAAATCTAATAAAGTTCGTTCGGCAAAAAACAAAATCGCTAACAAGTCAAATTAAAATAAAAAATTTTAAAATATTTTACCCAAACTCTAATTATTTTTAAAATATAATAATATTTTTATTCATAACTTATTTACTACTACTACCAACTATATATAATTATTAATATAAAATATATAGAATGGTAAAATTGTCTAATTTAAACAAAAACCAAACAACTAAAAAGTCAAATTAAAACAAAAACTCTTAAAATATTCTATTCAAACTCTAATTACTTTTAAAATACAATAATATTCTTACTTATAACTTATTTATTATCACTACTAACTATATATAATTGTTAATATAAAATATATAGAATGATAAAATTGTCTAATTTAAACAAAAAATAAAAAAGTTAGATTTTTATTCAAACAATCAATTTTTAAAAAAATTAGTTTAAAAGCTAAGTTAATGAACAGTCTAGTTTGAACAAAATTTAGTTTTTTGTTTTGCTAAAAAACAAAAAAAATAGCTTTTAAGCTAGTTGACAATTGGGGCCTAAGTTTAATGTGTTAAAAAATGAGGTGAAATTAATATAAAGATTATAAATGTGTTCGAATTAGACAATTAGTAATGAGGTTAACCTAGTTTTTTATGGCCCCGTTTGGGATAATTGCTTATTTACTTATTTTATTTTGTTTATTTTCGTTTTTTATGAACTTTTTTAATCATTTATTCAACATATTCTATTTTTCGACTCCTTATCGATGCGAGCTGAAAAGTAAATTTGTTTGATCAAAATTTGGAAATTTTTTTAAAAAAAGACAAAAATAAGCCAAAGTAAATTAATAAGTCAAAATTTATATTACTTATTGTTGTTTTTAGTAAACTTTTATCATCTGTTGATTAAAATTTTGTATTTTTTCTGTTCATCTCAACGAGATGATTTGAGAAAAATAAAAAAATACAAACAAAAAATGAAAATTTTTCAAAAAAGACAAAAATAAACAAACTTTCCAAAATTTAACCCAAATAGGGCCTATTGGTCATATGCGGAATTGAATTATATTTATCACTTTTTAATTTTATTTAATTCATTCTCTTTAGTGTAAAGATATAATAGATATGGCAACTATGAAAATTGATCCGTATAATGCTCTATAAATTAAAACTACACAAAAAAATCAAGTTTATCTTTTCGTATATTTAAGCAAACTAAATTTATTAAAATAATCGTATCATGTTAAAAATAAGTATAATTCATTCTTATGATTGAAGAATTTAATTAATTTTTAAAAATACCATTTAATAAAAATTAATAGTATTAAAAACCGATAGCATAGTGATTCGTACATATGTTTAATGAAGATTAATAATTTTAAATAATAACAATATATTAATCCGTGCATAATACGCATTCGTGGCTAGTTTAGTATTAAAAGAAATAATAAGGTAGGCTAAAATCGTCATTAGCATCTAATCCAATTGGACTGAATTATGAATTTCGCTTCCAACTAAGTTTCATAATCTCCCTCTTCGATGAGATTCATAGCTAGTGATCTAAAAAGAGTAGGAATCCATCTTATAAAAATGGCAACCAAACATGATAATAATGGCCACATAGTATTGATAATCTAGTTTGGTTTAAGGCTTAAAACCCTTATTAAACAAGGCCAAGCAGTGTAAGTTCTAACTGTGAAAAAAAAAACCGATTTGATTAAATAAATTAATAAAATATCTTTTCCTTTGATATAAATAGTGTAGGTTCTAACTATAAAAACATTGATGTGATTAAATAAATAAATTAAAAAGATTAAACTAAGTTGGATGCTAATTGAAGTGTTGGTTGACTGATTAGGAGGAGAATCCTACCAGCATTTTCCGCACATTTTATCCCACTAAATTTGTCTTAAGGTTTTGGTTTGAAAAGGTGATAAGTGGCTATTTTTAATTAAAAGATTGGGACATGATTATGGGGAAAGAAATTAAAACCATAAACGTGACAAATAAGCCCCTGTTTGGTTTTTTCAAAAAAGTTGTTTTTTGCTAAAAAGTAAGCTTTTAAGTCATACTGTTTTTTTTTTTCAAAAAAGGCAATTAATAACTTTTTCTTTTTAATTTTTTAATCTAAAAAAAAAGCCTATACACATCCCAAACACCTTAATTGTTTTTTAACTAAAATTATTATAATACGTTTAATTAAAAAAGTTAACCCTCCTCACAAAAAATTTTAAAAAAATTATGCCAATATCCCAAATACTACAATATAAAAAAAAAAGGTGTATTATACATTTTAACAAAAAGAAAAAAAGAAAAAAAATTAATATAAAAAATTATCCCAAACACCATAATTTTTTTATTCCTCTTTGTGTTAAAAAAAAAAGTTAAATATTTAAAAGTCAAACTTTTTAAACATTCCAAGCAGATTTTAAAAATAGAACCAGAATCTTCTGTCTTGCTTTTCTTGTGCAATTTTTTATTCAGCGACCAAAATTTGCATGTTTTATTATCTACAATTCTTCATCCAACTACCAAAAATTTCTTGGGATAGTTTTTGTTTTTCGATAAAAACAATTGAGAAAAATTAATTTTCTAAAAGCTCCATGTATATAGATATTTTAAACTTCCCTTTTTCAATAATCACTATTACAAACCGACGTACTCCAGTCACCAATTCAGTCCTTAGAGCTATTAAAAATTTACCTATTAATTTTGGGAATATAAGATTAATCAAAATATACGCAAGTTAACTTGAACACTTGCTTATTAAAAAAAACCATCATTCTCTAATATAGTTTTTGATTGAAAATTTGATAACGAAATTGCGGCCTTGTTTAGCTCCCGTTTAAACTCGATAGCCTTTTTTACTTAAAATCACAAAATATGTAACTATTAGATAATAAGTTTTTCCTTGCATGGTAACTTAAAACCATTTTTTAATTAAATAAGTCTTTTTACTTATTTAATAAAAAATAAAAAATAATAGTGATCCATCTATAAGTCAGGTTACCAAATGAAGTGGCATGAGTATAGAGTTGTTTGTTGTAAATAAAATTATGAATTTATAGATTATAACTTTAAGTATAAATTTTAAATATTTATTAAAATTGTAAATTTATAACTTAAAATAGTAAAATTTGTGTTAATTTAAAATCAAAAATTGTAAACAAGAAATTATAAAAATACTTATTTAAATTTTTTAACATTTTACTAAACTACAAATTAATCAAAAATTATAATTTAAACAAGAACAAAATAATTAGTATCTTTGGCATACATGCAGAATGCCGTACATAAATTTTGTACGACTCTTCCCACGTCAATACATGCAAGGACCACTCCAATGCACCAGCTCAATATTAACCCAAGGTGTTAATATCCTAATTATAACAATAATGTTACATTTTGAAAATAAAAGTCTGGTCCATAGGGTAAATGTCTGTTCCTGTTGGTGTATTTGTTGCAACAAGGGAGGAGCCTGGGAGCCTGAGAGGGGCTTGCTTGATGCAGTAGGAAAGGAGACAAATTCAGGATTTTAATTTAAGGAGGGACGAATTGTTTTTATAAATTTTTTTTAGGAGAATATATATTAAATTTTTAAAAAAATATTAAAAAGGTGAACTTATATAATTATAGAATATTTTGAACTAATCTTACTATAATAGTGAGTTTTTTTAAAATTATAGAGAGGTAGCCGCGCTCATTCGCTCCCCCATTCGGTCTATCTATGAGTAGGAAGCTTGAGAGAGGAAAGGAAGTGGCAAACGATAATTGCAATGCAAGACGCAAGTTGGGAGTAGAACCTAATGGATGGATCAAAGGAGTTAATGACCGAAGGCCAACAAAGGACATGAATACCATATTGGTGGATAATCTACCAAGCCAAGCTCATCAATTTTGGCTCAGAAATATCTTTAGTCAATATGGTTCAGTTACAGAAACTTTTATACCAAGAAAGAGGAGACAAATAAGCAATACTTGACTTGGGTTTGCTAGCTTTTGCGATCACAGGGATGCCACAAGAGCCATTAGTTTGTGTGATGGAGTTAGGTACTTTGACAAGAAGTTGGTGGTGAGATCAGCTTGGAAAAACAAAAAGAATGGACAAGAGCCAAGGAAGGTGCAACCCTACAATTCTAGAAAGAAGGGAGATTATCCAACAATGAACACCGAGAGACAAACCTTCATAGATATAAAGGATAAGTCAGATAGACCAATGACCTGAGATTCAAACCAGATGGAAGTCAGAGGGGAATACAAGGTGGCCAGTATAGAAAATCCCAACCAGAAAGCAAAGGAAGTTATTGAGGCAACAAATATTGACGAGGAAGGGACCAAAAGAGGTGCTATGGGTATTGCCAGAGATATAAAAATTATTGGGGCCATTGAGGGTGCCATGAACTAGGAAGGTGTATTTAATATAAAGATCATACCTAAGGTGCTGCTTCTTTTCTTTGCTGAGGAGGAGAGAAGTACCTTTATTGAAGATGGAAGAACCTGACTAGAGACTTGGTTTGAGGTAGTATATAGATGGAGCTATAGAGAAACTAATCTCAATAGAAGTATATGGCTCCATGTTGAAGGAGTTCCACTACATGGATGGAATACCAGTACGTTCACAAAGATTGGAGAAACATGGGGTAATGTTATAACTGTGGATGGTGGAACAACTCTTAGACAAAATCTAGAGGTAGGTAAGGTACTAATCTCTACTGACCATCTTGAGTTTATTTGTAAGTTTATAGATCTTAAAGTGGGTAGATTCATTTATAAAATTAGATGCTCAGAAGGCAATAAGGAGGAGTTAAAGGCTGTTAAGTGCATTCTGAGATACTATGAACTTGCCTTAGGGTTGAAAATAAATTTCTTTAAGAGCATGGTTTGTGGGATAGGTTTAAAGAAGGAAGAAATCCAGGATATGACAGCATATTTAAAGTGTAAAGTCGGTTTAATCCCCTTTAAGTTTTTGGGTTTACCTGTGGGAGTTAATCCTAGATTAACAAACTGCTGGGAGCCTCTGACAAATAAGTTCAAGCAAAGGTTAAGCTTATGGAAAAGGAAGTACATTTTTTTGGCTGGAAGGATTATCCTTATTAAAGCCACTCTCTCAAGTCTCCCAACCTATTATCTTTAGATTCTTAAGATGCCAGAAAAGGTAGTCTGTACCCTTGATAGAATCCAAAAGAGCTTCTTGTGGGGAGATTCTGAATTGAGAAGGAAAATTCACTTGATATCTTGGGATAAAATCACCACCAAGAGGTAATTTGGAAGTCTCGGAGTTTCAAATTTAAGAATCAGAAATAAGGCTCTTTTGGCAAAATGGTGATGGAGATATGGCTATGGAGAACACAGCCTATGGAAGAAGGTTTTATGCTCCAAATATAAGGGCCAGACCACTGACTGGTTCCCAAAGCCACTTAGGCAGGTTGCTTACCAAAGATTTGCTACATAGGTTGAACATTATCCATTTCTCAGTCCCTTCAAGTTGTGTTTTCTACGAGGTTCAATCAGAGTCCATTAATCATTTGTATGTCACTTGTCCAAAAGTCTGGCTGTTCTGGGCTAAGATCCTATAATCGTGGGGTATCCAGTGGGCATGCCCCAAAAGCTTAGCTAATTTGTTCTGCTGGTGGATGGGTATGATATTCAAGAACTTTAGAGGGAGAATCTGGACAAGTATACTGTATGCAAGGTGTTGGTCCATTTGGCTTGCAATGAATGATATAACATTTAACCACAAAGAGAATATGGGAGCATGTGTTGGAGCTAACTTTGATTAGAGTTGCTTCTTGGGTGAGAGGATCAAAAGGAGCCCTTGTCTTCTCGTGGAATTTTTTTTGTATAAGATAGAATCAGTACGTTGCCTGAAATCACATAAACCTATCAGGCTCTTTTAACACATATGGGTTATCTTAGCCATGTGTTCCTGGTGGGTCATTTGCTTCGCTGTCTTAATGGTCTGATGCTGTAGTTTCTGCTATAAGTCAGTTAGTTGACTTGCTTTTGTGGGGTGTTGGTGAGTTGATGTGGGTTAAGGAGAGTGCTGCTGTAAAGAAGCTCAGCTATGGGGTGCCGCCACAAACAAAGTTTGTTGATGCGGGTTAAGGAAAGTGTTGCTGCTTTGAGCTTTAATGCTACCTTGGGCTGATTGTTTTGAGGGTTAAGGCATCTTTTGTTTGTTTTTTCAACTTCGGTTGTTATGTTTTTTTTCTCCTTTTGGTTGGCACCTTATTAACCTTGGAATCTTTTATCTTATGAGGAAGATTGACGCATCTTTTTTAGAGAGATTTTTCCCTTTAAATGCTATTTTTTCTCTTTTTCTATATATAATATTTTTCCTTTGCCAATAAAAAAAAAATGTTACATTTTGTCATCTTTACGTTATCACTTTTTATTTGTTACCACACTCATAACTTTTGGAGCTCGTTTCGTTATTCCGAGATAAAGTAATGTAGAATACTTTTAAATATAATTATTTATAAATAGCTATGAAATATGAAATATATAACTTTAAGACCTCGTTTAATAATTATTGTAAGCTGAGTAAAATTAATAATGAAATTAGATTAGATATATGGGAATTATTACAAAGGGGGATTAACAATGATGAAGGCAATCCCTTTCTCATGTTTGTTGTTGGATCAAAGAGACATTCAAGAGAAATTGTGCTCTTGAAAAAATACTCTCATAAATTAGTTAAAAATGTGGTGAAACAAATACTTACAAACTTACTCAAAGACTTGTGCAATTTATAGGACTATTCTAACTTGTATTTAGACAAGTTCACTAGACAATAAATAGGTTCATGAACAACCCTTAGATCCCATACATGGATAACTCTACATACATGAACGACTCTTGAGTTACACCCTTGCACCATGATATATACATATACTATGTGTGAAAATAACTAAAACCATTCATATGCCAATCAACCAAGTTTATTGGATAGTTTAAAATTCCAACAGCCCCCGTAAGCTAGACAACGACCATGCCAAGCATCTCTTTCATTTTGTTTAAAATATCACTCTTCAAAGCTTTTGTAAAGATATCCGTAAGTTGATCTTGAGTCTTGCAATACTTCACAACAATCTCTTCATCTTTAACCAAATCACGAATAAAATGAAATTTGATCCTTATGTGCTTGTTTTTGCCATGAAACACAGGAATCTTCGTGAGTGAAATTGCAAAACTATTGTCATAGAATAGTGTTATGCCTTTCTCTTGATGATGTTTGAGTTCTTCTAGGATCCATCTTATCCATAGGGCTTGACAAGATACCAAGGCAAGTGAAATGTACTCCGATTCTGCTGTAGAAAGTGCCACAACAGATTGCTTCTTTGATGCCCAAGAAATAGCACCTGAACCAATACTAAAAACATAAGCAGAAGTGCTTTTACAGTCATCAACACTTCCACCCAAGTCACTATCACAATAACCAACCAAACTTGAGTATTCACTCTTTTTGTAAAAAATCCCATTAGCAATAGTACCACATAAATATCGCAAAACTCTTTTTCCAGCTTCCCAATGACTTCTTTTTGGTGATTCCATGAATCTACTAAGCATGCTTACCGAGAAAGTTAGATCAGGCCTGGTTGCAGTCAAATACATGAGACTACCAACCAGACTTCAATAAAGAGTACCATCCACATCTTTCTCATTCTCAAATTTACTCAACTTTAAACCAACTTCCATTGGAGTGCTTATTAGTTTAGCATTCTCTATCCGGAATTTCTTCAACACGTCCTTAGCATATATCTTTTGACAAATAAAAATTCCATCCTTTTGTTGTTTAACCTCGATATCAAGAAAGAAATGGAAAAGTCCCATGTCGGTCATCTCAAATTCTTGCATCATAGCTCTCTTGAATTCTTCACACATTCTTGAGCTAGTTCCAGTAAAAATCAGATCATCCACATATAAAGAAACAATCAAATATTCACATTGCATACCTTCTTTGACGTAGAGAGTATGCTCAAATGGACACCTTCTAAAGTTGTTCCTCATAAAATAGCCATCAATACGACTATACCATACTCTCGGTGCTTGCTTGAGCCCGTAAAATGCATTTTTCAAACAACAAACCTTCTTCTCTTCACCAACCTTCACATAATCAGGTGGCTGGTTGATAAACACCTCTTCTTCAAGAAAACCATTTAAGAATGCTGATTTGACATCCGTTTGATAAACTCTCCAACTATTTTGAGCTGCTAAGGCTAACACCGTTCAAATTGTCTCAAGGCGAGCAACAGGAGCAAAAATTTCTCGAAAATCGACACAATACCTTTGTTTGTAACCTTTGACGACAAGGCAAGCTTTAAACTTGTCAATCTCTCCATCCGCATTCAATTTTGTCTTGTACACCCACTTAACATCAATAGATTTCTTCCCTTTTGGAATCTCCACAAGCTCATATGTTTGATTTTTCTGTATTGAATCAATTTCTTGATCCATGGCTAGCCTCCTCTTCTTTTGTTTAGAAGCATCCTCAAAACTGATTGGATCAGCATCAGCAAATAAATCAAAATCAGCAAAATCTTCTTCTAAAACTCTGCTGGTGGAACCATAGAGTTCTCTTAGACTTCTTGTCCGTCTGGGGGCAGCACTTGAACTTGAACTTGAAGATGATGAAATCAGAGAAGAAAGCGGAGAAGTTTGAGGAGTATTACCTTCTTCATTCTCTTCTGCCTCAACATTTTGCTCATCGAATTCTTCCTCTAATTCAAAATTACCCGAGTTTTCATGTTCATCATCTCCGGTCCAGTTCCAAGATTCTTCTTCATCAAACTTTACATCTCTACTGACAATGAGCTTCTTTGTGATTGGATTATACAACTTGTAAGCCTTCGAATTTTCACTATATCCCACAAAGATGCATTTTTCATATTTTTCATCCAACTTCTTTCTTTTCTCATCTGGCACATGCGAATAAGCAATACTTTCAAAAATCTTCAAGTGATCAACATTTGGTTTGTATCCACTCCAAGCTTCTTGAGGAGTCCGATTTGCCACACTTTTGGATGAGACACGATTCAAAAGATAGACTGCACATCCCACAGCTTCAGCCCGAAAAGGTGTAGGAACTCTCTTAGCTTTTAACATACTTCTAGCTAGCTCCACAATAGTTCGATTTTTCCTTTTGAAAATACCATTTTGCTGAGGAGTGTACCGCGCAGTCAACTGATGCTGGATGCCATTTTCTTTGAGAAAAATTTCAAATTCCCCATCAATGTATTCACCACCCCGATTCATACGCAACGAGTTTATCATAAAACCACTTTGTTTTTCAACCAAAGCCTTGAATCTCTTGAAATATCCGAAAACTTCATATTTTTCTTTAAGAAAATAAACCCAAATTTTTCTGCTGTAATCGTTAATAAAAATGAGAAAGTAACGATTACATCCAACCGAAGCGACGTTCATTGGCCCACAAATATCAAAATGTATTAACACAAGTGGTTTAGTTGCTCTTTTTGCTTTTCCGATCGGGAAGAAATTTCTGTGATATTTTTCAAGAACACATCCTTCACAAACTTTCTCTTGCACATCCACAATAGGCATGCCATTCACAACCTTTTCTTTGCTCATTATAGAGAGGGTTTTGAAACTCAAATGCCCAAAACGAAAATGCCACAGCCAAGATTTGTCCTTGATAAAAGTGTTGAAGCAAGAGCCTAAGTATTTTTGAAACTTCAAAGGAAATATCTTGTTTTGAGTCATAATCACCTTAGTAAGGAGAACACCATTCTTGTCTTTGATATCACACACGTCCTCCTTGAACTTGACTTCATAACCCTTCAATAAAAGCTGTCCAACACTCAAGAGATTGTGCTTGAGGCCTGGAACATAAAGAACATATGAAATACGCATTACCCCTTTCTTTGTGTGAACAAGAATAACGTCATTTCCTTTTGTAGAGAGCCTTTTATCATCACCATTTTTAATTTCACCTTGAGCATATTGATCTAGCTCCACAAATAACTTTTTATTTCCTATCATATGTTTACTGCACCCACTATCAACGTACCAGATTTCATCAGACTGAGCATCCATTTCACCATGTGTGAGAAACAAAAAATCATTTTCTTCGTTTTGATTCTTCTCATGCATAAGACTAGAGTTGTTGTTTTCTTCATCCGCCATTTTCTTCCTATAAAATTTCTTGACATGCTCAAATTTTTTACAGTAATGGCATTAGGTATTTTTCAAATAAGACCATCCTCCACCACGACCTCTTCCTCTAGTTGAAGAAGATGACTGACTTGAATCCTTCGCAGCATCTTGTTGTTTCACACCCCGACCTATTCCTCCATTGTAAGTCTGACTTTCAGTTTCTGACTATTTTCACTTCTTCCATTGTTCCTTCCTCTTCCACGCGAAAAAGATCCACGTCCTCTACTTCCTCCTGAGCCTTCTCTTAGAGGAACATGTATTTGAAATGCCTGCTCTAAGGGAGAAGAATCATATTGCTTTATCCGAAGTTCATGGGATAGTACCGATCCCATTAAATTCTCCAAAGATAAAGTAGACATGTCTTTTGATTCTTCAATCGCAGAGACAATTCCTCCAAATTTATGATTTAAGCTACGTAGTATCTTCTCAACGACTCTTTGATCCTCAATTATTTCACCATTCAATCTTAATTGGTTGGCAATATGCATTACCCGATCAAAATAATCTCCAATGCTTTCAGAATCCTTCAGCTTCAGTGAATCAAACTCAAATTTGAGGGATTGAAGCCTCACCATTTTCACTTTGTCATCTCCTTTGTATGAGGTGAAAAGTATGTCTCATGCTTTCTTTGTCGTATTTGCTACTGTGATCCGTTAGAAAACAGTTTCAGTAACTGTTTGATAAATTATGAGTAAAGCATTTCTATCATTCTTGCGATTTGCATTCAGCTCGGTTGTTTGAGCTGCAGTAAGAATTGTTTCCGAAGCTGACTCTTCATACCCGGTCTCCACAATATTTCATAAATCTTGAGTCCCAAGTAAGACCTTCATTTGAATGCTCCAATAGTTGTAATTCTTCCAATCGAGGCGAGAAAATTGGGGCAATTGGGCCATCACAGAATTGTTGCTAGCAGCCATCAAGGCTCTGATACCAATTATTGGATCAAAGAGACAATCAAGAGAAATTGTGCTTTTGAAAAAATACTCTCATAAATTAGCTAAAAATATGATGAAACAATTGCTTACAGACCGACTCAAAGACTTGTGCAATTTATAGGACTATTCTAACTTGTATCTAGACAAGTTCACTAAACAATAAATAGGTTCATGAACAACCCTTAGACTCCATACATGGATAACTCTACATATATGAACGACTCTTGAGTTACACCCATGCACCATGATACATGTACTATGTGTGAAAATTATTAAAATCATTCATATGCCAATCAATCAAGTTCATTGAATAGCTTAAAATTTCAACATTTGTTTGGAAAAAGATTGAATCGTGTACTAAAAGTTTTAATGTTTCTTGTGAAATATATGAATAGAATTGAATTTATACATTTTTCTTTTTACCCTTACGCAACTACAGATTGAAATTTTCAAAAACAGTTTAACAGCTGATTGAATTAATCAATCCTGGCTGAAGCATGAAACTCTCCCAATAATAATTTTTACTAGCACATTGTGTTTTTACTAACACACTTTGTTCTTCCCTAGTTCTATTTTTCTACCAAAAAACACATTTATAATGTGTTTCAGTTTCAAAAAAACCATAAGCATACAAACCCATCATAGCCTTATAGGTAATAAGAAAAAATCCAAAACATATGTGAAAGAATTGTTTGAAAGAAAAAAAAAAAAACCGACAACGGAAGATTCATTGAACATCTAGAGGCTTTCATGAATGATAATACTTGCCATTTGGATTGTGTCAGAACGTTTGTGTTTAGCCAAACAGAGAATTCATGAGACCCACCAGATATAATATTCAGTTTCACATATATTCATGTCCCTCAAACAAACAGACGCTTGGTGTTATGAAATATCCACGAACTTTTTAAAATATTCAATAGTTCCGAGTGTGTTAGCATCTGATAAATAAAAATTGATAAGAAATTTCAAAATTGGTAAAAAAAAATTCGAGTAATATTACTACTTTTAATAGAATTTTTTGTGAATACCGCAAAATATGCTATCAGTCCATGTTGGGCTAGAATTTTTGTCACGGAAATTGTAATCTTCATGAAAAAATAGGAACAAGCAAACAAGTGTTCTTATGGAAACAGAAGTCTTGTGCATGGATTGATGACTTACAATTAACAGCTAGGGCTCGACTCTCTTAAATCTCATTTGAGTTTAATCCGTTTAATTAATGAGTTGTTCATGAACTCAAAATTATGTTAGTTTATTAAATGACAATAACTTAAACTATATATGGATAAGCTCATAAATAGCTCATCTACTCATTTGGATTGGCTCGATATGTGCTCGCCAAACTAGTGTAAAAACATGTATAAATACTCTTATCAAATCAAAAATTTCTATCAATTTCTTCCCTTTAAAAAAAATAAAATAAAATTCAAATATAATCTTGATCTCAAACTCAAGCTCAAACTTCAAGTTAGT
This sequence comes from Heliamphora exappendiculata, assembly GCA_034768845.1. Lineage (NCBI taxonomy): Eukaryota > Viridiplantae > Streptophyta > Magnoliopsida > Ericales > Sarraceniaceae > Heliamphora > Heliamphora exappendiculata. The sequence goes on along the minus strand of JAOTRH010252335.1, from coordinate 23,435 downwards.
TGGTATACACTATTCGAGCAGAACTCGAATATTGTCATTTTCAAATGATTTAAACTCGAACAAGAGTAGCTAACTTTATTCGATCGTAAACCGAACACGAACATTATACAATTGTCCTTAAGCTTGTGAAAGCTCAGCTCGTTTGCACTCCTAATCACCTCGACACATTCTAATAAAAAGTGAATGAATCTCACATAAAAATGTAAGTGTAATAGAGGTGGTCCCGAACCCGAACCGCCTAATAGTTTCTCCTCCTTTGGAGCCATTTTTGGAGCAATCTTCTTCTATTATCATCATCATCATGAACATAGCATGGCACTTGCAAAAAATTTCCTGATAAACTAGAAAAAGAAGGATCTAAAATAACGAAGATTGCGGTCGATTGTCGAGCATAGAGCATTTTATATGGGTCGATCTGTTACTGATTCTGAAGGAAATGGAGATGACCACCATCCGAATGCGAAGAACTGTTGGCATAAAGTCAATCTGTCGGCCATTTCTGTTCTCAGTTCCTCCTTTTTCTGCCACTTTTTTCTGAGTTACTATGCAGTTTTCGTGTGGCCGAAGTGTTTTTTTAGCGTGAGTTTGGCTAAAAAAATTTTTTAGGTTTTTTGTTTTTTTGTTTTTAAAAAGTAAATGTGAAAATAGTCAATTAATTACTGTAGAAGGCCAAATAACTAGATTTTTTAAAAGCTTTTAAATAAAAAAAATTTAATAAAAGCAAAGTCGACTAAGCCAAAATTATACAAATTTAAAATACACAGATTAGATATACTTCAGGTGGTGTCCACAAAACACAAAGTTAGATCCTCACCTTTCAATTCAACTTTAGGGTTTTTTTTTTTTTGGGGGCACTGTTTTCTTGAGTTTCTAGAATTTTTGTATTTAGCAGGACCATTGAATTGAATTGCATGCATGGCCATACCATTAAGAAGTATTTGTTGTAGTAAAATTATGAATTTATAAATTAGATTTAAAAATTATAATTATAATTTTAAAAAAATTGTAAACGTTTGTTAAAATTGTAAATTTATAACTTAAAACAGTAAAATTTGTGTGCATTGATTTAAAATCATAAATTATAAACAATAATCTAGCTACAAGCTCACTTATATGAATTTTTTTAGATTTTTGCTACATTACATGCTAAAATGTATAATTTAATCAATAACAAGCACCTTTACTTCAGTGTAGAAATTAAATTATTGATAAAATTTTGAAAATAAGTCAATAAAAAGGTGAGTTAAGTGATAGGCAAAAGATTGAATATGATGAGATTATGAATAATGTTATGAAAATTAAATTGGACCATGAGATAAGAAGATAAATAACTTTTGGGGGGTAATTAAGATAAATAATTACACAAAGAGTAACTATCTTTTTCAAAGAAAAAACAATAGATGAAAAAATTCAATTAAGATAAAAATAAGCACAAAAAGACTTCTTGGGTATTTTTATTTTTTTGAAATTTTAAAAATATTTTAATCAAATTTTTAAAATTTACCAATTTGTCTCTTAGATGAGAAGATTTTGAAAAATAAAATTTTCTAATCAAATAATAAAAGAATTACTAAAAATAAAATAAGTTAACAAACTATTATCCCAAACCTAACCTAAGTTAAACCATGAGATTATCTCATATAATAAACTTCACCCTCAATCCCCTCAATAAATTCTAAACATTCAATATAAACAATTCAAACGACCAAATTTCGCAATTAAAATCTGTTAAAACAAAATAATAAACTAAAAAATTGTGAACTCAATGTCACACACACACAAACACCCCGTGAGAATGTTACTGTCGGTAGTTTTTAGACCATATTTGATTGATCAAATTAATAATGAAAGAATTTATAATATAATTTAATAAGTAATTTCATAGGACTAGTAATGAATGCATTATTAATATCATATTCTTTTAAATATTGTATATCCCACATTTTGTAAGATTAGCTATCCAATAGATGCATAATTTTTCTACTACTAATTGAATTCAAACAATGAAAATATAATCTCGTGAGGTATATAATTCAATCACATGTCTAATTCGATCAATCAAATATGCTCTTAACTTTCCGCTACTGATTTTAACTATAAATTACAATTTTTTTTTTAAATACTTACAACTTTTGCTATAACTTATAACTAATTTTTCTTCTATTTCAACTACAAAATATAATCTTTATTAAGTACTCACAATTTCTACCACAAACTACAATAATTGATTATGTGGTTTAACTCTTTGTATTTAAACTTTCCTTTTTTTTTTTTAAACCCACAATCAAACATGCCCAAAGTATTGAACTAACATGGGTTGGGTTGGTGACATCCCCTGTGGTGATGTAATGAGGCGTGAATATGCAGGATTTGTGTTATTTGGTAAAACAGCGAACTCAAGTAATTCTAGGCGGGGCTCCGCCACCAGTTTTATGGATTAGTGACCAAGTGGGAGGAGCACTACTCCCGTCGACAACACGACAAACCGATCACCAATATTTAAATAATTCATCGCCTCATTTTAATTTTCCAATTCGTACTAATCTGCAATTTATATAGATGAGTGGGTTAGAGATGCCTTGAATAAAAAACTAAAGTGTATAAATTAATTGAACGTTATATTTTTTAAACATGTCATTAACTTAATCATATATATATATATATATTATTTATTGTGTTTCTCCCAACTTCAAATATACATTGACGATTATATATTTTTTATATTTTTTAATAAGTTAGAGCATTTATAATTTTAATTATTATTTTTATACGCTGTGAATATTTTTTTTTAATAAGTACGTATTGTAAATATTAGTATCTAGTAATATTTATTTATATTGTTATTATTGCTATTATTAAATAGCTCCAGTTATTTGTAATTAATCTTTTGCTTAACGTGTTAAGTATAATTTTTTAAAAACAAATTATAATGGTTTTATTATTTTTTAGAAATTAAGTTTATGAAAATGATTTCAACTTCTACCTTTCAACCCACCGCTAGTAGAAATCATCAAAAAACTGAAATCATTTTACTTTTTAACCCACCACTAGTTGAAATTATCAAAAAAAATTACTCAGCCCACTTAGTTTTGATGATCATTAGGTTGATAATAAGTTTTTTTTTTAAAATTACTTAATAAAAATAAATTATTTAAAAATTTAACCCGCACTAATTCAACAGGGGGACGCCCCTAAAGTGACCATCTCCTCCACATGCGAAGAACTGTGCTGCTAAGTCTTGGGACTTCACTTGTGTTTGGCCTAACATATTTTTTATGCTTTTTAGTTTTTAATTTTTTTTTTTTTTGTAAAAAATGGATGTGAATAGCATATTTTATGATATTTTATGGTGTTTTGATTAGGTTACACGTACATCGATTAATTTTTGAAAAATTAATTTTACGCTAATGGATTCCAATTAATTAAAATTGAAATAAAATTTCATATGAATTGATCCTTAAAAAATCCATTAATTATAATGCAAGGCCAAATAAATGAACCTTTTAAAAAAATTTAAACAAAATTAAAAAAAAAAAAAACTAGAGCAAACAAGGGCCTAATCCTCAATTAGATATACAAAGCATGCGTGAAACGGGGCCTCGGAAGCACAAACCTAGTTTAATTAGAAGTAGTGATGGAGCCAACCATTGTGCTTCCTTTTGTACCATTTAGAGGACCACGCACAAAAGGGTCAGCCATCGATGGGGGAAATGGCTCCTCTTTGGGCTCGGGCTCGGGCTCGAGCTCAGCATAGATCTCAATAAATACATGTAAATTGATTTGACCGGTCGGCGATGTTCTCTAATTTGACATTCATTTTTTGTGAAAATAGAGCTCTTGTTTTGTCTGGCATAATTGTACGTATCATATTATATTAATTGGTATTAGAACAAAATTAATATCTTAATAACTTAGTATTGTACATATCATATTATATTAATTGGTATTAGAACAAAATTAATACGTTAATAACTTAGTATTGATTTTGTATTGATTTGTATTAGAATAAAATTAAAACGGAGCTCTTATTTTGTCTGCCATAATTGTACGTATCGTATCGTATCGTATTGTTTTAGAACAAAATTAATACGTTAATAATTTAGTTTTGTATCGGTCAAAATATAAGTCTATATCAACTTGTACCGGTCTGTACCGGCTAATGTTGTTCTGTACCGATTATGTATAAGTTCATAATTAATTTTTTTTTAAAATTATTTTTACTTATTTGTTTGTTTCTATATTTTTTTTATGCTTCAATTCAAGTATTAAATATAATATAAGAAGATAGTTTTAAAACTAATTAATATTAAATTATTATTAAAAACTGTACGTGCTAAATTTTATCGCTTTCAAATTAGTTACCCCACTATTAAAAAAATAAGATTAAATTTTAATTTAGACTAATTAATTAAAATATTATTTTAAATAAATAATTAAGTTATACTAAATAAAAAAATTGATACACTATCTAAGCACGATATTTAGAACTATAGTGTCTACTTTAAATTTGTATTAATTTTTTACAAAATTTTGTGATTTGAACCGTTTATATAATAAATCTCGCCAAATATATTATTCATACAAAATCATATTTATTTCACCTACTAAAACCGAATTTGAACAAATCATATAACTAACGATGTTTAATAAATCTAACTTTTGTTTGAATATTTTACTCGGTAATATCTATAATTTAAACGGTTCAAATCATTAAATTTTATAAAAATTTCGTATCAATTAAAAGCACAAAACACTCTTGTAGTGCTTTGAGCGCAACACGAACCCTTTTCCCTTTTCCATTTTGTATTCAACGGAAATTGGATAGAGGTAAGTGTGTGTACTCCATTAACGATTTCTCAAAAGCATAATGGAATAATCAAAATACAATAAATGACAAATCAACAATTGGGTATACACGGATTCAGATATGCTTAAGAAGATATAATATAATTAGTCTCTACGCTTTGACTGGAATATAGACATTAATGGCGGAAACTAATGATGGACGTTTAGTTTAAAAGTTTTTTTTTTTTTTTTGTATTTTTGTATTTTTGTATTTGTAGCTAAACTATTAAATTTTGTTCAAAATATGTTATTTGTTAACTTAGTTTTTAAACTAATTTTTTAAAATTAGTTGTTTGGATAAAAAAAAAATAATTTTTTTTTACTTTTTATTCAAATCGAACAATTTTGCTCTTTTATATGTTTGATATGAACAATTATATTTAATTAGTAGTGGTAGTAAATACGTTATAAATAAAAAAAAATATTATTATTTTAAAAGTGGTTGAAGTTTGAATAGAATAATCTTGGAGTTAGTGTTTGGCTTTAATTTTTTTGATTTTTTTACTTTTTTACCAAATGAATTATATTAATTTTTTGTATTTTTAGCTAAAAAATTAAAAAATCAAAATTACCAAACGGGCCCATTGCATGAGCATGAGGAGGAGGTGCAGAAACAAGGGGAAAAAAATATGAGGATAAGATATGGTATGGAGAAGGAGGAGGCAATATTAGATAAATATTAAGCGCATAGAGTAAAGCTAAATAGAGATTGGGAACATACTTTTCACTTCTCTGCTTGGCATATCTCAATGATTTTCAATCATCTTCCTAAAAACGCACCAAGTTGCCTTCAAGTTAGCACAATTTTCCTACAATTTCCAATTGACACTGGAAGTTTGCTCGATAGTTAACTCCAAAACCCCAAGATTAATCAAAGACTCGTATAGACTAATTCCAAAAAGTTGATAACACTCAACAAATTTTGAACAAGAGAACGTAGTCATAATTGTTTTCTAACTTAATACTTTTTTGTTTTGATCAACAAATACTTATACACTTAGTTTCACACTTTGTTCTTGACAAGATCTGAACTCAGCAATTTTTTATTTGGGAGGCTAACGCCCTACGATTGGGCTAAAAAGCCACTTGGTTCTAGCTTAATACTTGTCAAATCACATGCCTCTGCTGATAATGATGTTTGTTGTAGTAACTATAATTCAAGTTTGACAAACTGAGAATGCACATACTGCAACCTCCACTTTCAGTAGAGTGCATTTAAATACAAATAACATGGCTGTTCACTAGGCAATTAAACAAGTTCACCATATTCATCAGCTAACCATCATATTTTTCATGAAGTTATTCAATTAGATGAAATAACTCATCCTTTTATACTAAGTACAGGTGGTAGGTTATAGTATTTATTAGTTGTCCAAAGGACAAAAAAACTGCAAATAACAGTTCCATTAAAAGTTCCAGAATTGAATAGGCCATATACATTAGGGCTTGGTTCATTTAATAGGAAATGGAAAAAAATAATTATTTTTATTTTTTTGGATGTGCGTCCAATTGATATAGAAAAATATAAATCTTAAAAAAACACTTTTCTTGTGAGATATTTTTTCATAAAAAAATTATGTAAAAAATATAAAATTATGTATCACGAAAAAGTTAAAAACTAAATGTGATGTGAATTATGGAGAAGGAGTGAATGACAAAGGTTGGCTCTAAGCAGTTTTCTGTTAAAAAAGGGATGGGATGGGAAAACCTTAGGGAATGTGATGTAGAACGGCAGGGAAAATTGCAAACAAATTAAAATAATGATCCAAATAAAAAAAATAAATAAAAATAAAGATCAAACTCAAAAGGAAATAAAAATTCTTAATCCCAATATCAGTTAACTCAATATCATCGTCTTCCTTACATAATGGCCAAATTTATAGACATTCAAGAAAACTCAAATCAAAGCTGCTAAAAATAAAAAATTATAATTCATGAAAATCCTAATTAAAGCTACTAAAAATAAATGATCACAAATCAAAAAAATTCTAATGAAGTTACTAAATTTAAAAGATCTCAATAAAAATCAAAATATAAAATATTACTAAAATTATTAAATTTGTAAATTTCATAAACATCTTCCTACTATGCCTACTACTTCCTTATCATTTCTCCTCTGTTTAGAAAACTTCCTTAGAGATTATAAAATATAAGTGTATTTCATTAAATGAAACTCTTGTTGGCAAAGCAATTCTTCAAGTACATTAGCATGTGAATGGTGAAAATTTTCGTCTACATTGAGTTAGAAATACACAAGAGCATAAAGTAAAAAAAGTAATTATGTGTGCATCAACACCATCAAAAAAAACAAGAGATTTTGAAATGCCCCAATCAAGTAACATATCCTCCATATGAAACATTGAACAAATACTTCAATTCACACAAAAAATCAATAAAAAGTGTGTAGGTCCATACTTAAGGATAACTAAAACACGTCGAATGACAACGTGGCATATTTGAGTAGACTAGATATCTAGGACCCTAAGATAACAATAATGCCCCAATATTGAAAATAGTTAAAAATATTATTTATGTTGCTACGTACAATTATCAGGTAGAGGAACATACAAAGCAGCAAGATCAATGATTTAGGAAAAATAATGGGCAATACTACTAAAAACCCCAAGCTAGAGAGTTTTATCTTGAATGGAATTGATAAAAAGTGCAACAATCATTAATTGGGTGATCTCTTGAGACACATTGGGATGAACTGACTTTTAATAGAGAAATTTTTCTTTTAAATATTCTTCAACTGCCAAAACATCTTTATAGGCGCCTTCTAAATTAGTATATATAGGAGGATAACATCTCATTTTGTATTTCTTCTTACAACCTAAAAAGAAAATGATTAGTAATATTACATAAGTCGCTACTAGTGTACAATTTTAATAGATTTTTAAACTCTACAAAATATTCAAAGACACTGAAATTTTGTTATATGAGATTGTTGTTAAACATTTGTTGCCTATGAATTGGTCTCATTCACTTTTCAAGAGTTTCCATGTTACTTTTATAGTTGTTCATGAGAATTTGAAAGGTGCTCGTATTTATTTTCAAATGAAGTCATGATTTTATTTTATTTTTGCTTTTTTATTTTTTATTGAGAATACACAAAATCAAGGGCTCTTTAGCAAAATTTTACTTACTTTCCGATGAATAAAAAATATTAATCTCAATTTTCTAAAAAAAATAATACCTTTTCGAGTTCTAAGTAATTGTTGATGCTTCCAAAAAGGTGTGTAAGTAGATCTTCCAACTAATATCAAAACTCTCCAAAAATTGCAAATCCTTTTGTTTTTGGAGTAGACTCAATTTGATGTTGGTTTGCGTTTAAAAAATGGAAAAAAAAAAAAAAAAAGAATGATAGAAGGAATTGGATTGGGCCTTTTCTTTTTTCTATTTCTTTTTTTATTATTTTTGGGCTGGACTTACAATGGGGCTGCTGGGGTTGGGCTTATAATGGGGCTTAGTTTCTTTTTTGAGGGGTTTTGGTCCAAAATTTGAGCTTGGTTAGAAGGAATCGGCTTGAGTTAATTTATTTGGGACTGGCTTGGCTGATGTTGGTTGTGGTATTAGGTTTAGGCTTAGGTTTTTAGGATCTCAAAGATGAGTACTGAGTTTGTGTTTGGTTTAATTTTTTTTTTTTTTTTTTAAGTTTTTAAGTTTTTAAGTTTTTTTTTTTTTTTTGTAAACAAGTAGATGTGAAAAAATAAGAAAAAAAAATTAATTAATTATAACGAAAGGCCAAATAAGTAGACTTTTTAAGAAAGATTTTAAGCAAAAAAATCTAAAGTAATGTGTTGAAGGGTTGGAGAAGATATGGGAGGAGAGAAGGGGAGACTGAATCACGAAGATCTAGGAAAAATTGTGATGGAGATGGAGGGAGTGAGATGGACCGTTGATGAAGGGATTTGGGTGGTATATTTGGGAATTGGGTATTTCAATCACATGGATTTTTATTAAATTCAAAATTTTTATATAATTTTAAATAGATATAAGTCAGTCATAAGATTTTATTCTTATTTATAATAGGACTAAAATTAGTAAAATAAATATAGTAAAACTAAAATTTTTACAAGATCTAAAAATTGATTAATCTTCAAATATTTCTTAATTTTTTTTTATGTTCACTGTGTTTTTTTTTTTTCTAATGATTTTCTGTTAAAACTCACCTATTTGTTCTGATTTTTTTCATTAAAGCCATCCAAAAAGTATTGAGAATTCCTGACAACTTCCCTGATCATCATCTAGCCACAAGTTCTTATTTTAATTTTCTTATTTTAGGAGATAAGAAAAAAGATGGGAATAATGAGTGGGGAGATGCCAAAATTGAGGGCAACACCCACCAACCAAGAAATAAATTCTTATTTCAAATTCTGTAAAAAGAAAATCAAATATAAAATATTAAACCCCAAAAATAGATTTTATTATTATATGGCAATGCAGTTTTAAAAAATGTAAGAATAATGTCAAATTTATGGTAGAATGATTTTTTGTCATAAAATTATTATTTCTATTTAATTCTTATCAAAACAAATAAGAAATTGAATTAATTTGCCATTGATAAGTTTTTATCGCATAAAGTAAACAAACAAAATTCTAGATTAAAATAAAGACATCTAATCCATAATATTTGGTATTTGAGGGCAATTAGTTCATAGACTATTAATTCATACTAATCCAATCTATAACTCCAAACATGCCCTATATGTTTCATATCCTAAATTTTTTCATGTGCAAGTTTTGATATTATAATCTGCACACATCTCAATGCTTTTATATTTTTTTTAAAAATAAATTGCGAAATGCATCTAGTAATTATTCTCATTTTTTATGTTTATGTAGTGATTATCTACAAGAGGGAGTCAAGATTTAATTAAACAATTATCTCAAAGTAGGTGATTTCATTCCAATTCAGCATATTTTCCAAATTTAGGGTATCAGAAATGCCTGTATTTATTGTTTTGTTTGGTAATGTTTATATTTATTATTTTTTGTTTTTATTTTAAAATTTTTTGTAAATTATAAATAAAAACATATTTAATAATTATTTTTGTTTTCAAAAAAATATAAACAGTTTTTAAAATTTACCAAATTCTTATAAATAGAAAAAATACATTTTTACATATTTTGTATTTAAATTTTTATTCTATTTTTTTCTCTATCCCTTTCAACCACTATTTTTGGCCATCACCTCCAACCACTACTCCCTTCGACTATCACTTTTAATCAGTGCCTTTGGTCACCAGTTCCGACTACTATAATCGGCCACTACTTCCGATCACTACATACAGCCACCACTTTCAACCGTACACCATCACCACATGTTGTTATCATCACTAGCTAATCACCACCTCTAACCATCACTTTCCAAACATATATATGTGCCAAATATTTTTGTTTTTGTTTTTGTTTTTAATCCAATCAACTAATTTTAAAAAAATTAATTTAAAATTTAATTTATCTAACAATTTAGCTACTTTAAATTCAGTTTAATTTTTAAGTAAAAAAAATATTTTAAAAAAATTAACTTTTAAACTAATTGCCATCCTACTAACTCAAATGGGTGATATGAAAGTTCTAAGTAATTTTTGTAAAGTATACTCCATCAAAATCTGCCACTTTTATAAGTAGTAAGAACATCTTGATGGACATTAATTGTGATGCATCTCATTTCCATTACATCATTAAGAAAATTCGTTCGTGTGTGTATGTCTATCATTTAGAAAAATTTAAGTAAATATCTTATTATTAATTAATAACAAAATTTTGGTTTAATTATTCTTTTTTTTTTACAGATTTAATCCCATACAATAATTAATTAATAAAAATATCCTCAATATTCTATTTTTGCACATCCAAAAAAATTGACCCCGTGTGCTTTCAAAAATTTCAACCTTGTCTACCTCCAAAAATCTTGACCCTATTTCGGCATCTTCACTGAAGAAGACGCCGCCGTGTGCCTCTAACTACAAACCCTAAGCTGTTTTCGACATTTTCATCAGAGAAGATGATGCCACGTGCCTTCAAAGACAAACCCTAAGATATTTTGGCATCCTTGCCGGAGAAGATGACGATTCTCCCTATTTTCCGATGGCACAAAGTCAACAGGTGCAAACTCGGTTCTATAGTATTTAATTTCAATGATTTCAACGATTCTCTGTTTCAACAGTTTCTAGTTTGTGTTTCAAATGTGGCTTGGGGTTCATCAACGAAGAAGATAAGGAATCGTAAACATACCCGACAGCGCAAAGTCTTAAAGTACAATCGATCAATATTGTAGTGATCGAGTATCAGATTATATCAATCACAAGCACAAATGAGAATCAGTTTAAATCGCCTTTTTGATCATTACAAAGGCGTGTAGACGAGAATCGTCTCAAATCTGTCGGTGGATTTTTTATATTGATTTTTTGCTATTTCATCATTCGATTGTTTGTGCCAGGTGAAGTAAACTATATATCAGTTGTGGTTTTCACAAGTGATGAAATGGATCATTTTTACACATTGATAATTGTATCAGTTGGGTATTCTGAGCTGAATGTTTGGCTTGAATTAATAAATGTATCAGTTGTAAATTGTATCAATTGAGTGTTTTTGTAAAAATCTCTATCTCGGTTGTAATTTTCACAAGTGATAAAATTCTAAAAGTAATACTTGAAAAGTGAGTAGTGATCTTGTAATAAATGTATCTGTTGTAAATTGAATCAGTTGAGAGTTCTAGGCTGAATGCTTGGCGTGAGGTGATAAATATATCAGTTATAATTTGTATCAGGTGGGTGTTCTTGCAAAAATCTCTATATCAGTTGTGATTTTCTAGTATCATGTTCTGTTTCGATTTTTCATTAGAGAGAGAGAGAGAGAGGAGAGTTAATCTCTTTAATATGAGTATATTAGTCATAATAAAATAATTTTAAACCTGATGAGACCTAATCTATTAAAAAAAAGTATTGAAACTAATCCTCTTATGATATTCAAAAAAAAATTAATCCTTAAATTTCTTTATCATTTATTAATCGCATGATAACTATCATAAGGTAAGTTTATTAAAATGTATATTCAAGATTAGTTTTAAAAAATTAGTAGGAGCATATGTGCCGACATTCATGCACCCACATTCCAAACTCTCTGATTTTCTTTAATGCTTTTATATTCTAAAATGGACCGTAAAATAAATTAACAACTTTTCTATTATTACAAAATTGCACTATCACCTCTTTTACTTTTTAAAATAATATTAATTTCTCTTATTTGTAAAAACCATTAGCACAATAACAAATTTACTAAACTACCCTTTTTTACCTAATTAATTTACTAATTTCATCCCATCCAAAAATACCAGTATCAATATTAATATCAATATCGTAGGATATCATTGACCTGTCAAAATATCACTACAATAAAAAATACATTTTGTCATATAAAAAAACTTATATTATTTTAATTTAAGAAAGAAAATTCAAATTATTTCCAACAACTCATCGTAAAACTTGAATCCGTAATTTTTATGATTAAAAATTGAGCACTTGAGAAACTTTCAAAATGAAATTAAAGTTTGAGTACTTAGAATAAGTAATTTGTTCAACATAAGTAGAAAAGAAGTAATTTAGGGAGAATTCTAGTTAAAAAAAGAACACATGGAAACAAAACACTACAACTGAAAAAGCTGACAAAGATTATCCCTCCCATCTACCAAAAGAAACTTTCTTATCTCTCTCTCCTACATGCACAGGAACAGACACTGCGCAAACGTGGCTTTGCCATATTTAACATATTTAGAAAATAATTTTAAAATTATCTCAAAATTTAAAATGAATAGAGAAGATTTACTCTGAGTGGAGTGCAGATTCAATACATCTATAAGTAAATCTCATCTATTATAGAACTGTTTGGCGAATAATTTTCTCAAATTTTTTTTTTTTTTGATTTTTGCTTTCAATAATACTATGTCAATCATATTTTAGTGATTATATTTATATATCATTTTATGTGATATTTATTTTTATGTAATTTTTAAAAATAAATAACAAGTCTATAAAATAATATAAACATCACATATAAATCACTAAATATGACAGAAAGTGGTCATTGGTTCGCTGCTACCCTTTAAGAAAGTGTGTTGTGCTTCAAAATGATAAAATAATTTTATAAAATTTTATAATTCGATCAGTTTATATAGTAGATCTTGTTCAATAACATATGCAAACTATTGTGGGAGTTTGTATAATTGTTAAATTTGTGTGAAATTAACGTGTTGCATACAATTCTCATTGAGTTTCAATCACCATAAGTGATTGAGTGATTTTTCTCTACCCAACAGTGGTATCAAAGCCACCAGATAGTGAAAATATAGAAATCACAATGGCATTCCCGAAATAGCCCAGAAATCAAGTTGCTGAAAATTAATTTTTGAGCATACCAGTGTGTTCTACTTGTCGAGACGATTCTAACGATATATCATACGTCAAAAACAGAATTAAAACGAGTTCTCTAACTCCATTTAAAGTGTTCTGAGATTTCAGACAAACAAACAGAATCCTTCTCTGGTTTGTGTTTTGCGAGGAAGACGACTGAGTCAGCCCAGTGGGTC
>JAOTRH010252335.1:0-2500 GCA_034768845.1 Heliamphora exappendiculata | reverse complement strand
GCTTGATGAAGGCGGAGAGAAGGAGAGTAAGTGTATACAGGCTTATACATGCATACACACACACACACACACACACACACACACACACACATATATATATATATATATATATATATATATAGAGAGAGAGAGAGAGAGAGAGAGAGGGGGTTGAATCAAGAGGAAATGCTTGAGGAAGACGGAGATGGAGAGTGTAAGTGTGTGTGTGTGTGTGTATATATATAGTCATCGTATGCGTTAGGGTTGGACTGCTGGCGCGCAGCTGTTAACAGCGACCGTTTCACTTTTGTGTGCGTGTCTCAAACTTTTCTTTTTTGAAACTTTTCTTTTTTTGTCAAGAATGCTATGTATGAAGAAAAGAAAATTAAGTTGTGGGGAAATTTATTCTATTAAAAATGAATGGTTTAAGTTTAAATGTATATGATTTAAATTATGATATAAATGAATTTAAAATTTTAATTTTGAATAGCAAATAAGTTTTTGGTTAAGTTTTTTTTTTTTGATATATTCTATTATCGATTAATTGCCAAATCTTATGTCACAATTAAAGTATTAATGGAATAGATCCTATATCAACTTTAATTATATTTAATATTTGTAATTGTATCACGTTATTTAGTATATTAATTTGGTCATATTAATATTAGTCTTTGTACAAATTTACTCTATTCTTGGGTGTTTGCATTTAAAATTACAAAATTATCCTTTAAGAAAAAAAAAAGAATCGTTGTTTAAATTCACACGAAGACAAAAAAAAAAGTATTTGGTATAAAACAAAAGTGCAAAAATTATTTCCCTTTCTTTTTCATAATTTTCTCGAAAAAATTATGAATAAAACTATGATGCTAATATTTGGTAATTATATTTGAATCTCATATGATATGACATTTTATAGATAATATTATATATTATTTTATTGACTTTTTTATTTTACATATTTTATTTAGTATTTATTGATATAAGAGCGTGTCTAATATGCTCTCAATACAAGGTATATTGTTTAAAATAGTGAGCTAATACAAAATTATAATGTTGCAATAGACTTTTCATTTCACTATCTGCTTTACATTTTACTGTCTATTTTATATTTCACGCTTTTAGCTAATTTAAATTTATATAGTCATTGAATGCTAATCAAATGTTTATTTAAACTCATCATTAATCACATCACCAGCTATGTATTGATATGTTTTTGTGTACTTTATCTAGTTAAAATGGTTAGAACCATAATACTTTTTTGTATATAATAGGTAATTAAATAATTATTAGTATAGAAGATAATCTAGGCATTGACTCATAAATTCTATATTATATTATATTCAAATATAGCCACTAAACGTAATTATGAGAATACTATTGAAAAATATGATTCTTATAGAGGAAAAAAAGAGCACTCTCTTGTTTATTTATTTATTTATTTATTAGTAATTTTTTTATTATTTAATTAAATTATTATATTTTTTGACTTCTTTCATCGGTATGAGCTGAAAGAGTAAAAGCATTTAATCAAAATTAAAAAAAAATTTAAAAAGACAAAAATAAGTTAAAATAAGTCAATAAACTAAATTTTATATTACTTATTTTCATCTTTAATGAATTTTTTTATTTTTTAATTAAAAAAATTTTATTTTTTGAGTTCATCACATCGAAACGATTCGAAAAAATAAAAAAAATTAATCAAAAAATTAAAAATAAAAATAAAAAAACAAAAATAATCAAAATTCGTGACAAGCCTATTGTGATAAAATCTTGAAAGTATCGGCAACTGGTGGCTGTGGCAGTGTTCTTATACGTGGCAATCCACCTGGGGTACGCGGAGATCCCTTGACATTACTGACCAGACATTACATACATTTTTTCCTTTTTGCAAATTTCTCTTTCTTGAGAGTTGGCAAGCAAAGCAGCCTTGTACATTCTAAATGATTTAATTATTAATTTTGAATAATAATTATAACTAAAAGATAATTAAGAATAATAACGTAATAAAAAAATAATTTAATCATAATTTAAAATTCTCATTAACGTGGGTTTCAATCACCCAAAAGTTCAGAAAGGGATAGCCACACCTCCACTTTTGTTTATTTATTTATTACTTTTTTCTATCTTCTACTTTTTCTCAACCATGAGAACAAAAAAATTTCTAACCTTTTAAATTATCATATAAAACAAATATCCTATTATTACCCTAATTTAGATTTGAAAGGAATGGGTGACCCGAGTGAACACTCGCAAGTGCCAAGTGCGCCACTTTGTGCCCTTAGCTCACGCAACGCGCACGCTCGAGTGCTAATTATTTTTTTTTTAGTACTTATTAAATTTAATTAATATAAAATGCCTCCATTTATTTTCACAAAGAAAGTTTTGTACTCTCTCCATTGGGACAACACATTTTCTAAAACAAAGACACATTTCTTCTCCCCACATTCATTACAACCTATATGTATGTATGTATATATATATATATATATATATATATAGATATATACAACATCTGTGGCCC
>JAOTRH010252225.1:0-40082 GCA_034768845.1 Heliamphora exappendiculata | reverse complement strand
TTAAGATCAACACAAAAAATTCTAATTAAAGAATTCTTAAGTGTTTGAATCTTTTGAGATAAAAGTCATTTCTTTTTAACTAATGTGTCAACTTTGATTGTTCAAAATGTGTTAACACTTTCATTTTGAAAATATAAAATATTATCCATTTAAGAACATTTATTCTTAGAAAATGAATTATAAAAATTATCAAAATCAAATTAAAAAACCCTTGGGCTAACAATTCGTTTGTTTCCCCCTGAATCCCTCTGGATCATCTTTTTCAGCAATATACTCATCAACCTCAAGCACAAACCCATCTTCAATAGCTACAAAACCATTGACGGTTGTCCTTCCTACCAAAACCATCGCACCTCACTAATAATCTAAACCCTAGCCATCAACCCATCTCGTCGTTCATCGTCCGCTGTCGACCTAACACCCTTTGGTCGCCCACCAAAACCCTTGCCATCGACCCTCTCTCCCCTTTGTTATTTGCCATTCCTCTCACGTGAACGCTTTTGCTGTTTGTCGTTGGCCAATTTCTAACCCATCTCGTTGTCAACTTAGCCCCTAACCCATCTCACCGTCGATGAACCCCTTTGATCTTTGCCATCGACGAACCCAAACGCACACTGGTCTTCCACTTCCATTTTTACGAGAATCACGAGAAAATTTATTCCTAAACTAAAATCGAGAACCATGAAAATACTAGAATTTGAAAATTTTTCTACAAGTTCAAATTAAAATTGTACGGCGTTGCTGGCAGTATTTTAGTCAAATTTTCCCAAGTTCAATTGGCTCGGAACTAATATCATTAAAAAAGTTTAAATGAGATTAAAACTAACTTTCTTACAAAAAGAGGCAAAACCCAAAATTTCCTTAACATTTATCTAAGGCTGTTCATCGGTAAATGTTATTTATAGTTAAAAATAGAAATTTTGGCTACTTGAGAATTCGGAGTTCCCTTGGTTGTAGTTCACTAGTCAGAGAGCGAGGGTAAGAGAGGTGTTTATGTGCTCCACGTTCAAAATCATCGCTGATTCGTCGTCTCAGACTGTCACGCATTTCAGCATTCAGTTGCCATCATCAGCATGTCATGACACCAAAATGCAAGCTATGGCCATCACTGCCACCCCCCCCCCCCCATCTAACTTTGAGATTGGCCTTGCGCAAAGTCCTCCAAATTTCTCAGGTCCACCCTCTTTTCCAGTTGGAAAATGGCGGAACCGAGCTTCGACTGTTGAAGAGTTTGAAAACCTTTCAAAAAATGCCATGATCCATGAAAGCACTACTCGGTGTTTCGCCGAAAATAGTTCAGTTCCCAGAAACGGGGTGCTAAACAATGTTGCTCTTTTGCTTCAGTCTATGGATTTCACTAACCCAGACGAGTGCACTGAAACGTTTGCCTTAGTCCTTCAAAACTGTCGTAAACTTGATAAATTGCAACTGGCTTTACAAATTCATGCACATATGATTGTTTCTGAGGTTGAATTGTGTGCTTTCCTTGGCAGTCAGCTACTGGAGATGTACTGTGAAATTGGTTGCATTAACGATGCACGTAAACAGTTTGATAAGATGCCCGAGAGAAATGTTTTTAGTTGGGCATCAGTTATTGGCATGCATAGTAGTTTAGGTGATCATTATGAGGTAATCCATTTGTTTTATTTAATGATCGATAAAGGGGTTCGTCCCGATCACTTCATCTTTCCCAAGGTTTTCAAAGCTTTCTCCGAGCTGAAGGAGTATCGGGTGGGAAAGGATGTCCATGATTTCATGTTGAGTATTGGGTTTGATGGGAATTATTGTGTTAAACGCTTTCTTCTATGTTCATAAAGTGTGGGAGAATGGATATAGGTAGGCGATTGTTTGAAGAATTGGAATTCAAGGATGTGGTCATGTGGAGCATTATAGTTTCAGGTTATATTTCAAAAGGGGATTTCAAGAATGCTTTCAAGTGTATTAACGACATGAAGCTTGCAGGTGTAATGCCTGATGAAGTTACATGGAAATCAATCATTGCTGGTTATGCTCGAAATGGACAATTGAAGGAGGCTTGCAAACTTCTTTTCGAAATGAGCAGTTCAAAACATTTTTGAACCAAATGTAGTTTCTTGGACTGCATTGGTAGCAGGAAATGAGCAGAATGGCCGTGGTTATCAAGCACTGCATATTTTCAGAAAAATGGTGGTGAGTGGAGTAAATCCAAACCCGATTACCATTGCAATTGTTATTTCTGCTTGTACTAGCCTGTCTTTGTTCTGACATGGCAAAGAAGTACACGGATATTACATCAAGAGAGATGAATTGGATTCGGATTTACTTGTAGGCAACTCATTAGTTGATTTCTATTGCAAATGACAATCCTTAGATTCAGCTCGTAAAAAAATTATGAAAATCAAACAAAAGGATTTGGTGTCATGGAATGTGATGCTAGCTGGTTATGCACTTAGAGGTTGTCGTGAGGATGCTCTTGAGCTTTTTCATGAATGGAGTTACAGGGAGTTGAACCTAACATTGTTTCGTGGAATGGATTGATTACATGCTGTACAAAGCATGGAGATGGGAAGACAGCTTTAGAATTCTTTTTTATAATGCACAAAATGGGCATGTATCCCAACACCACCTCCATATCTGGAGCTCTGGCTGCTTGTGCACAATTAAAGGCCTTCAAGTTAGGAATGGAGATTCATGATTATGTCATGAGGAACAAAATTGAGCTGTCCACCGGTGTTGGGAGTGCTCTTATATCAATGTATTCAGTATGTGGTTCTTTGGAAGCTGCCTGTTCTGTGTTAAGTGAGCTCTCCAGCAGAGATGTTGTCATCTGGAATTCAGTTATCACTGCCTGTGCACAAAATTGATATGGAATTAGTGCTTTAGACTTGTTGAGACAAATGATTTCAAGTAAGATGGAACCAGAAACAGTCACAATGGTTTCGGCACTCCCTGCTTGTTCAAGATTAGCTGCTCTGCACCAGGGCAAAGAGATTCACCAGCTTATTCTCAGACGGGGTCTCAATTCATGTAATTCTGTATTGAACAGCCTTGTTGACATGTATGAATGGTGTGGTTCAATAGCTAAAAGTCAAGAAGTGTTTTATTTGATGCCTCAAAGAGATCTAGTTTCTTGGAATGTGATGATTTCGGAATATGGAATGCATGGTTTTGGGTATGGATGCTGGCATGCTGTAAACCTTTTTCGGCACATGAGAGCTACAGTAGTGAAGACAAATCATTTCACCTTCACAAATCTTTTATCAGCTTGTAGTCATTCAGGAATAGTTGACGAGGGATGGGAGTTCTTTAAAATGATCAAGTCGGAGTATGATTTGGGACCGGCTATGGAGCAATATGCTTGTTAGTAGATCTAATGGCACTTGCTGGTCAGTTTGATGATTGCTTGGAGTTCATGAGAAAGATGCCATTTGAGCCCAATGCAGCTGTTTGGGGGTCCTTATTGGGTGCTTGTAGGATCCATTGCAACCTCGATATTGCAGAATATGCAGCTGGGCATCTTTTTGAACTTGAGCCCCTACGCTCTGGAAATTATTTACTCTTGGCAAATATTTACGCGGCAGTAGGCAGATTGGAGGATGCAGCTAAAATACGTTGTTTGATGAGGGAGAGGGGGGGAACAAAGACCCCAGGTTGCAGTTGGATTGAGGAGAAGAGGAAAATTCATAGCTTTATCGTAGGAGATGCTTCTCACCCTTTGATGGATGAGATACTGGCAAAAGATCAGAAGCTTGTATTTGGAAATAAAGGAAATTGGGTATGTACCCAACACTATGTTCTGCAGAAGGTTGAGGAGGCTGAAAAGGAATTCAACCTTTGTGGACACAGTGATAAATAGGCAGTAGCTTTTGGCTTAATTAGCACACCAATTGGAACCCCTTTAAGAATAATCAAGAACTTGAGGATCTGTGGAGATTGCCAGTTGGCAACAAAGTACATATCCAAAGTCGAAAAGAGAGAGATCACTACGGGGGACAACTATAGGTTTCACCATTTTGTTGATGGGGTATGCTCATGTAGAGATTATTGGTAGATAATAATGTTATTATCTGTGGAAGGAGATGAGAAACCAAGTGCTGGAAAAGGTCAAACTTCTTTATATCCTTCTTTTGTGAATTACTCCCCATACAAAAATCTCTGTTTTTTTCTTTTATAACAAAAATGGGGAAAATATGAATTTAGAACTGCAGCAATGAAATTTGTTCATTACCACTTTTATGTGCAGACTCGTATAGTTGACGTTGAATCCAAAACATCCCATTATCTTTCAGTTATGAATAGGGATATGATGAAAGGCTGAAAGTTCATTCTTTTTTATTGCTTAAGAGTTGGATTTATGCTATAGCAAGGAGAGATTTGTTGTTTCTTCCTAGATCATGTAGTGTACTCCCTATCTTCCCTGCATGAATGTTCTGTTTGAAGTCCATTTTGCCAGTATGTGTTTCACTGGTAGCGATGATAGGGAGCTGTTTTGGTTGGTTAATGGGGATTTGTTTACTTGCATAATATTGGTGCAGTAACATTCTGGATTGCTGCTTGTATGTATCTCTCTGCAGACATACTTTGATCTTTTTGGAGGAGGATAAAGTTGTGTTTGGATCATGAATTAATTTGTGGAGGAATTTATTTGGGCACTAAATTGCTTACTTGGACACCCACAGCCAGCCCAGAACACTAATCCGGTCTAGCAGCCCAAATTCATCCCCAACTCAGCCCCAACCCAAATTGAGTGCATAAAAAAAATTATAATAATAAAAAATAAAAAGTTCTGAATGTTATAAAAACACCAATATGCATAGTACGATCACCATGTTGGTTGTCAATGTACATTTTCTTAATCTCGTAAACGATTCTGTCGAACAATATAAAACATGGTAATATTAATTGTGTTAAATTAAATGATATTCGTATTATGTTTTCATGATTTAGTCATCATATAGTAACCAAAATTTTGAGTCTAGGGATGAATCGCCACATGCGGACGTACTTGAGAATCAACATGTTGAATCAATAGTTGTGCAAGATGTTGATTTATTCGTGGAGTCCATCGATGAAACTACTTTTGAGTCTATGCTATCTCCATCTCATGCTGGTTTGATAAAAATCTTCATATCCTCTTCTCTTCCTTGTTCTGTTAATCGCCGTTTAGTTATCATTCTGTTTAGTTATCCAAGAGGGGAAGGAGTGTTGTATTTCGTTTTTCTTATTTGTTTTGACAATAATTAAAAAGGGTTGGAAGGAATTTTATGCCCATTTTCTTTCATATCATTTTCATACTAATTTGAATCCATTATCTCTGAATAAAAATGGTTATAATTAGTATTGTAAAAATAATACTAATTGTTAGAAATGAGAGAAAAGAATATAGGAAAACGTGTAACACATTGTGAGATGTGCACGTGTATTTATTAAGCACTGAAGACATACAGTAGATACTGTGGGTATCCTCACAGGATATTATTAATACTAAATATATTTAACACCCATTTCAAGTTGAAGCATAGATATCAATCATGCCAAACTTGTTACAAATGTAGTGAACCCGAGACCTAGGTAGCGCCTTAGTGAACACGTCAGCCAACTGTTCACCAGATCGAACAAAATCAAAATTAATAGTGCCATTCTTATACTCTTGGTGAATGAAATGACAATCGATCTCGATGTGCTTAGTCCGCTCATGAAACACTAGATTAGTAACGATGTAGACAGCAGACTTATTGTCACACCACAACTTGGTAGGACCCAGAGGCGGTTTGTTTAATTCAGTGAGAAGCTGTCGAACCCACATGATTTCAGATGTTGCTAATGCCATAGACCTGTATTCCACCTCAGCACTGAATCTCAACACCACATCTTGCTTCTTGCTCTTCTACGATACCAGGTTCCCACCAACAAAAATAGAGAACCCTAATGTGGATCTTCTATCAATTGGACATCCTGCCCAGTCTGCATCAGAATAGCTCTCAGTACGCTAATGACCCCGATCGCAAAACTATAGACCCATCCTTGGGTTGCAGTTGAGATACCGTAAAATACGAACGACTGCATTCCAGTGGAGAGTACGAGGATCAGACATGAATTGACTCAACGCTGACCGGATAGGCAATGCCTGGTCTAGTCATGGTAATCAAATAATTAAGTTTTCCCACCATTCGTCGATATCTGTCGGGATGAGAAAACGCATCACCTTCACCAGGAAGAAGCTTCATACTTGGATCTATCGGAAACTCCACACTTTTTGCATTTAGTAGACCGGCATCACGCAGAATGTCAATCACATATTTTCTTTGAGAAATGAAGATCACTTGCTTACCTCTAGTTACCTCGACTCCCAAAAAATATCACAAATGTCCCAGATCCTTCGTTTGAAATTGTGACTGCAAGAAAGCCTTTAGGTTGCCAATCCTAATATGATCATCATCAGTAATAACAGTTCATCAATGTAGACAACGAGAAGAATACATCCTGCATCAGTCCGACGAAAGAACACTATATGATCTTTGTCTGACTGTCGTAGTCCAAACTGCTGTACCACCATGCTAAATCTCCCAAACCAGGCCCGAGGAGATTGTTTCAGACCGTATAAGGACCGACGAAGTTGACACACAAGGCCAGAAGACCCCCATAAGCAAAAAACCCGGGAGGTTACTCCATATAAACTTTTTCCTGAAGGTCACCGTGGAGGAATGCATTCTTGACATCTAGCTGATACAGAGGCCAATTCTTAGTGGCAACGAGAGAAAGGAATACCCGAATGGAGGTCATCTTGGAGACGGGAGAAAAAGGCTCAAAGTAGTCAACGCCATACGTCTGAGCATATCCCTTCACAACAAGGCGTGTTTTTAAACGAGTTAAAGAACCATCAGGATTCACATTCACTGTATAGACCCATTTGCAGCCAACAACCTGCTTCCCAGCAGGAAGAGGGACAAGCTCCCAAGTACCATTATGTTCCAAGGTGGACATTGCCTCTAACATAGCGGAATGCCAACCAGGATGAGAGAGAGCCTCTGAAACACTTCCTGGAACAACAGTAGTATCCAATGCAGAAATAAAGGCCTGTAAGGAAGCTGACAACCCCTTATAAGACTCAACATACCTGGGGTGATCCCGACATCGGTGATATGGGCGCGGGCAGCAATAGAGGGCTCACTTGCGGGAAGATCAGCCGACAAGAGGACTGGCTCAACAGGAGTCGGATCACTTGGAGGTGGATGTGGAGGTGGAGGTGCAGGAGGTGGCGTTGAGAGCGGCTTAGGAGATGGAGCAGGAATATCAGTAGTAACCCGAGAAAGCATAAAATCAGTAGATAAAAGAGAAGGAGATGACTCGCGAGCGGGAGAAGGACGGGAAGGAGATGGGGAATATAAAGGGATGGACTCAAGAAATGTGACGTCCCGAGATACAACAAAGCGACGGAGGGCAGGACAATAACGCCGATACCCTTTTGGTACTGAGGATAGCCAAGGAACACACATTTCAGGGCACGAGAATCAAGTTTGGTAACCTGCGGTCTGGTGTCGCGTACATAGCATATGCAACCAATGATTTTTAGTGGCAAGGAGTGGAGAGCCGCCATAGGAGTGAGTACAGATATAAGAGAAATATCATCCAATACAGTGGACGGCATGTGATTAATGAGATAAAATGCCGTAAGAACCGCCTCACTCCAAAACTGATAAGGCACATGCATATGAGACAATAGAGCTCGAGCTATTTCTAACACATGTCTATTTTTTTGTTCAGCGACCCCATTTTGTTCGGGGGTATCGGGACACGACCTTTGATGGGAAATACCACGACTTAACAAGAATTCCTTCATAGCAGTAGACAAATACTCCCCTCATTATCACTCCGCAAGATTTTAACACAAGTGCCAAACTAGTTTTGTATAATCATGCAAAATTGGGTAAACATGGACAAAACCTCATATTTATACTTTATTAAATAGAGAAATGTGGTGCGAGAGTAATCATCAACAAAACTCACAAAGTAGCGAAAACCAAATAAAGAGGTGACCGGACTAAGTCCCCAGACATTGGAATGAACTAACTGAAATGAAGTTGAAGCTCTTTTATTGACACGAGAAGAGAAAGGCACACGCAAGTGCTTAGTAAAGAGACATGACTCACACTCAATAGTCGACACAGACTTTAAGCTAGGGTAAAGTAATTTGAGATGCTGTAAACTAAGATGCCCAACACGACAGTGAATATCAAGTGCAAAAGATGATACTGCTTAATATACTTGAGCAGGAGCAGTATCCAGCAGGTACAATCCCTCTGGAAACTTGTCCTCTACTGATAGTCCTCTCCGTCGAAAGCTCCTAAAAAATACAAGAATCAGGAAAGAATGTCACTGAACAACCTAAATTAGAGCTAATTTGACTAATTGATAGTAAATTGAAGGGGTTATCATGGGTGTGCAAGACATTATATAGAGAGAGAGTAGAGGTTGGTGTCGCAACACTGCAACCCTTGACAGTTAGGAAAGATCCATTAGCCACCAAGACACCAGCATGACCAGGGGTCGGCTTGTAATTAGAGAGAATACCTCAAGATTCAGCCATGTGCGCAGAAGCGCTAGAATCTATGACCCAAGTGTGGGGGGTAGCCACACATGCAGTAGGATTACCTACAAAAGTGGCTGCTGGTACCTCAAACGAACTCGCATTTTGGTCGGTCTGTCCATACATGTACTGATCGTACTCTGCTGCAGTCATCTCCACAACTCGTCTGGCTGAGCTGGATGCTCCATGAGGACTTGGCTGGATATATTCTGGGTGGCTAAAATTGGATGTGGCATTGGTTACCAGGGGGGATTTTCGTGAAGTTTGTAACACTCACTACAAATGTGCCCCCTAATCCCGCAATAATGACACGTATGGGTCTCGCGACCACCATCACGACCCCTTCCACGACCAGACCGACCACTACCACGACCGCGGCCTCGATTGCTGCGATTGCCATGCATACTTATTATAGCAGATTGGTTAGATGCCTCAACAGGGGATGCAGTAGAGCCACGAGAGTCATCCCGACGAGATGCTCGACTTAGGCGTCAAAATGTCTAAAAAAGAGTAGGAATATCGGTCCCAGCAAAAATCTGAGAACGTGTTAAGTCGAGCTTAGAATCTAAACCCGCCAAGAAGCACACCACCAGTAATTGTTGTCTCTGCTACTAAAACTGGGACAACTGATTCGTGAATGGAAGGAGCCGGTCAAACTCATCTGCCAAAACCTTGAATTGCAGAAAATAATCCTGAATCAGCTTCCCGAATTGCTGAGACTGAAAGAAGCCTTTCATAACGTCATATAAACGGGAATGGTCATTGGTGGATGAGTAAACTCCAATGAGGTTCAAATCTCTCGTACGGTATCAGTGTTAGCCACCAAGGCCTGAACGGAAGGGTCCCTTGAATTAAGTAGCTGACTGAATATTCGGGCATCGTCCCGGGTTCAGGTTCGAAAGGTTGCTGAGGTCTGAGATGGAGGATCATCAAATAAGTGGGAATCGAGCTCCATTCCCTGAAGCGACTTCAAAACACTTTTCTTCCATAATGCATAACTGTTGGCGACATCAAGTCGCCGATCTACCAACCGTCTGGAAGAGGAAAACACCTCTGTGGTACGCTGCCGACCAGCTTCAATTTGGGATTCGCGGGTCACAGAATCCTCTGACATCCTTTTTTACCAACAAGGGGACTAAAAAATACCACAAAAGAAAACACAAGCCTCAATCCACACGGAGGTATAACAAAGAACCACACCGGACCCTCACAGCATCATCAAACTCATAGACACCATGGAGCTACACTGGAAGACTAATGCAGTGAGGGAAAGAGAGAGACAAGTCAAGCCGAGTGACTGTGAAGAGGTCTATAGGGTCTGTCGCAAGCCTTGGAGAAGTTAACAACAGTCATCGAAGGCGGAGGAGGACTTGTCAGTGGTCGACGTAGGCCCTAGAGGGGCTGACAAGGGTCGCCGGAGGCCCTAGATGGGCTGACGACATGCGACGTTTCCTCCCTGAGGGACTGACGAGGGTCGAAGCAACCCTAGGAGGGTCTGGCAGAAGTCGTCGTCATCCCTGGAGGGGTCGACGAGGGTTGAAATCACCCTAAAAGGGTTCGACGAGGATCGTTGTCACCCCTAGAGGGGTGGACGAGGGAGATCGCAGCACCTGGAAGGTTGACGAGGGTCGGCGCACGTTTCTGGGATAGCCGACGGTGGTCGGCGTGAGCTAGGCCGACGAGGGTCGACGACGACGACGGGAGGGTTGACAGGGGACAACGAGGGTTTGGTGGTCGGCGGCTAGGGTTAGGTGGCGGCTAGTTCTAGTGGAAGTAGGGTTTGTGATAGGCTAGGGTTTCATGGTTTTGATACCATGTTAGAAAAGAGAGAAAAAAATAGGAAAAAGTGTGTTGCACATTGTGAGATGTGCACGTGTGTTTATTAAGTACCGAATACATACAATCGATACTGTGGGCATCCCTACATGATATTATTAATATTAAATATATTTAACACTAATCATCATTTTACATTCAATTGATTTTCTCCAAATTTAAAAAATAATACTAACTGTTCCCTTTCAAGTCATTTCAAACTCCTGAGTCCGATAATATATTGAGAGGAGTGCTCCCACTCTCCGAGGGAGGAATCTAGCTGGTCTTCCACCAAGACTTGTGAGAGGAAGATTTTGAATTGTTCCAAATTGATGAGGTCCACCAGCTCCTTAGAATCAGGTCCACCACCTCCCACCTCTTTAGAATCTCTGTGTTTATCTTATGCAGGTCTTTCTCTAACGCTACAGTTAGCCCTCTATATTCTGGCTCCAAACTTGTGCAATCCTAGAAATCACGGATATGGATATGGAAAATGAAAACGATACGGATATAGCGATATGATAAAATTAAAAAAAAAAAAAAGATACAAGTATGGCTAGGATACGTTTGAAAATAATATATATACATTTTTTTTATAATTTGGCAGTATATTCACTTTAGTCCCTGCAATTTTTGTTTGGATAATGTAAATCTTGCAGATTGAAATAATTTTCGATGTGGTCCCTTGATCAGAAAAGAAAATGAAAAATAGCCATGTAAACCTCAAAAAAACCAACCATGTATCTCGATTTCATCTATAATCCTTATGGTTTTTGACAAAGGGACTACATTGAAACTGATCATCTCAAGTTATAGGGTTCAGATTGTTCAAATTAAAACTGTGGGAATTACAGTGAATATTCACCCAAACTTGAGTAACTGATGGAGCAAAAAACTCTATTTTCTAAAGGAGAGAGAGAGAGAGAGAGAGAGAGAGAGAGAGAGAGAAATTGCTATTTCCATCTCTTTTTCCTAATACAAGCAAGAATCAATGTACTTTTCTAAAGCTTTGTAGTGCCTGACCCTTGTTGTTGTCTTTCCCAGGGGACAAGAAAAAGATGTTCCTCCTTAAATCACGTTTTGTCTATCAAGCATTACCGTGACAAGGGCACCTTTTCACCTTTCTCTCCTTTGTTTTTTTTCCCCACTACAACTTAAAAGCATCATAAATAAAAAAGAACTAAAGATAGCTTTCAATGTTCAAACAATGTCAATAGTGCAGAGAGAGAGAGAGAGAGAGTATTTTTTCATTAATTGAAGACATTACTGTAGGCCTACTTTGGTATGAATGTTTGAATTTTTGCTTTTCTTTTTGTATTGTTATATTTTGGCCACTTTTTATTACTTTTTCCTTGTATCTCTATGATTAGAACTGGAAAAGTATAAAAAGTAAAATAAGCCAAATACAAAACTAACTTATTGGCTTATTTTAACTTGTTTTTAATTTTTATTTTCTAAAAATTTTTCTCAAAAATATTTTATAGTTCATCTTAATGAAATGAATTAAAAAATAAATTTTTTTAACCAAAATATAAAGAAATTACTGAAAGATGAAAAGAGCCTTTTTCACCGTAATTATGTTTAGCACGTTAGTACAAATTCTCAAAATAAATAATTAAAAAAAAAAAGAGCAGCTCTTTAAGCTGCATCAAATACACACACAGACAATAAATAAATAAATAAATAAATAAAGTGAAAACTTATTTTCATTGTGGTTGCCTTTAAACCATTGTTATGTGAAAAGATTCCAATAAAAAAATAAAATATGTAAAGAAAAGGGTGAAAATATTTTAAGTAAAAAAAAAAGGCAGCTAAATTTGAGACCTTATTTGCCCTCATATTATTTTTTTTCCAAACAAATTCAAAACACAACATTAGCATTAATTTAATGCAAATATTAATATAACTAGAGTAGGATTTAGATGGAAGATATTTTACACGTGAAATTTCATTATTCGGCCGAAATGAAGGGGCAGGTTTGCTTATTCTTTCATGGCCATAAATTACAGAAACAGTTGACTTTGTTCTTTATGATAATTTGTTCCTAAAATTATATGTCATTCTATTCTAATTCAGTTTGTGTTTGGCATAACATTTTTGTAAGCTTTTGGACTTTTGACTTTTTGGTAAAAGGTAGATGTAAAAAGATGTGAAAAAAACTAACAAAGTTTATGTTTGGACTAGTTTTTTTTTTCATGTGCTTTTTGATTTTTTGACTTTTTTTATAAAAAAATAAATATAAAAAGATGTGAAAAATGGCAACTTAAACTAAATCAGTAAGCTTATTTAAAGGCTTTTAAGCAAAAAAAAAATTAAAAAATGCTAGGCCAAACATAGGTTAATTACTGTGAGAACCCAAACAAGTGGACCTTTTAAGAAACTTGTAAACAAAAACGTTTAAAACAAGTTAGACCAAACAAAGGCTCATTAAAAATTATTGGATATGACTCTAAATTTTTGTGTCGGGGAAAAAATTCTTGCTCCTTGTTGACACCATATTGTGTTAGTTGCTTATATTTATATTCGTCAAGATGATACAGTCCAATGATAAAAGTCAATAAGGATTATACCAAAAAAAAGATGAGAACCTAATTAAAATCCTAGCTCAATAGAATAAGAATTATACATTCGAAATCTCTTTAATTTGATCTCGTCTCAACATTTGAACAAAAAAGCACAAGTTGGTAATCGACATCACCTCAAGTCATTTGCCATATTCTTGTATGCCTAATTACGGACCGAGTATGCGCCGCAAAGTCGTGACCTAATGTGGCTCGGCTACACCCTTTTTTTTTTTGTTTCTCATGAGAATACAAAAGCCCTAGCTACCAAGAGGATTGTGATGCATATGAATAGACTACGACAAGAGCTTAAGGAGTAAATAAGATTTAGACTCCTTATGTAATTAGGATAATAATTGCACTCCCAGTCTTATATCAAAAAATAATTTCAAGCTTCATATTATTAAATACTAATTTATCTCCCCATATTGAGATTATAGATACCCGTCAACTAAACTAAATTACTGACTATTTTATTTAGTCGACCACTTATAATTTTTATAAGATTTTTCACTTAATTTATTTGATATGCTCGATACAAAATCCATAAGTAAAGTTTGACATAATCAAAGTTTATAAAAATTTTTAAAGAGGTATCATTAATCCTTATACAGGAACGTAGATTTTGTTAATAATTAATATTCGTCATGCACGTAACGTTATTATTCAATTCACCGAGTGTATTGATCTATAACAGATTTCACTCTTTTATTAATCAAAATAACAAATATTAAACATATGTATGTACGTATTAATTATTTTAAGAACAAGAGTACAAGCACTCATAATAATTATGAGGTATTAATTATTTTATATAGTCAGTATATATAAAAATAATTACCCAAAAGGTCAAAAAATTTATATTATACAAGATAGACTTATTAAAATATTGTGCTGCAATCCTACTGATGTTGTGTCCATTTTCATTTAAGCCTGTGAACAAAAAAATTTATATTCTACGAGAATCAATAATCTGATATTCTGTATGTAAGCCAAACTCTACATATCAAATCATCTATTATGTAGAATAAAAGGCACACATGTATAATATTAAATAAATAATACAGTGCAAATATTGTTTATACAGATTATCATTAAAATAGAATAACAAATTTTATTAATGAATAAAATAAATACCAAAATTCATTATACAAAAATATAACTTTTAATATATATCCTTAAAAATCTCACTTAAACTCAAAGTCATGTAGTTGTTGTGAGACCTAATTTCTTTTTAATATAATAAATTTAATAATGTGTTTGTTAATTGTCTTGGGTTGATTATAAATTACTTAACATATGTAAATTATAATAGGGGTGGTGGCCAGCGAATCTACCACCGGTGTGCGTAGAGACTTGTAAATTTTAATTCGGTGATAATTTTAAAATTTGATGATTTTTAAACAAATAATTTTGAAATTTTTTTAAAATATTGATTTCAATATTATTAATATATATGTTAATTACAAATACATCATAAAATAAAATTTTGAGTTTAGTGCATGTGAGTTGGAGGTGGGGCCCACCTATCTCACCCTTAGCTTCTCTTGAAAGCAAACTTGAAAAACCCTTCTTCCTCCTTTTCTACCCCAAGGTCTCTCTCTCTCTCTCTCTCTTCCATTACTGGAGGAAGAAGGATTTTTCAAGTTTGCTTTAAAAAAATTTCAAGTTTGCTTTCCTCCTAATTTTGATGGCTTTCGGCTTGAATTTTGGCGTCGCCATATAAGTTTAAAATGCTCTACTCGTCGAGGAGATCGCGTCTACCGAACAAAATTTGATTTTATCGATTTCAAGGTTCTGCAGATAGTTAAAATTTTGAGTTTTTAACTAAAAAAGATAGGATTCTAGATTACCTTAGTTTAAATATTGAATTATGTAGTTAAATGCATTTTTACTTGATTAAAATACTATGAAAAGTGTTGTTTGTGTTTAAAACCCTACTTTTGTTTATAAAGCATGAAAGGCGTATTGTTGGATAAAAGAAAGTGTTTATATGTTTGTGAAATTGATTTTCAAAACAAGTTTTTAAAATGAGAAGGATTTATGGAGAATTTCACGAAAATATGAATTTTGTTTGTTATTGAGCTAACATTGCGGGTTAAGTTTTTTATTTTAAGAGATGATTGAAATTGTGAACATTGTGTAAATGTTTGTTTATTAATCCATGGAATTTGGGTTGTACACATGATAGTGTAGTTATTTTTATTTAAATAATTTAGTCAATATATCAGAATATTATGGTTAATTTGGGTTTACATTGCTCCATGGTAAAAGTTTGGAAACTTGCGCAAATTAGGTGCTTCATTCCTTCGGTTAGTCCTCGTAAATGAAGTGATTGCCTAATCTGAGTCTTTGTTATTGTGGAAAATTATAGAACTTGTGATTGCCTAGCGGGTCCTTGTTTAGCCCAGATGTAGGTCAGTAAGACGAGAATTTATAATTGTTATCGTATTCTTGTGTGGCAATGTTGGTACATAGTTAAATCATTTGTGGATGTGAAAGGTTATTGAAAAATAAAATTAAGTTTTATGGTTTTGTAGGGACCCGATTCCTTTCCTTTTAATTTAAAACGTTTAATTGAACCTTGTAGATTAATGTTTATTTACGGGATGTGATTAAAAATTGATCACGAGTATAATTGTTAATAATAATTATGTGCCTATTTATGAATGAAAGTAATTATTATGGATGAATTGAATGAGCCTTTGGGTGATAGGGTTGTATACTGAAAACTATATTTTTAGTATTTAATTTAATTTTAATAAAATTAATTTTTTATTTTATAAGAATTTTAATGAACAATATATGTAATATCATTTATTTAATGTTATGTATAGATATCCTTTATTCTATACAGTATTTAATCTAGTGTGGAGAGTACGGCTTGCACACAAAAGATCAGATTTTAGAATATTACAGAATATAAGTTATTTATTCACAATTTAGATTAAAAAGGACATACCATTAGTACGACTGTAGCACAAAGTTTTAGTAGACATGTCTTGGTTACGAGAAACAGAAAATAGCGTCGTTTATTGTTCTGACTCTATGTGCTAGTATACTTTATGTGTATTGAATGGGACATATTGGAATAATTAATTTTGTACTGATTATGTAAATTAATTCACACCCCAAGGTTATTATGAAGAGTGCTTATGCTCTTAATCCTGAAATAATTATTAATTTGCGTATATTTAATATTCGTTGTTTTGATTATTAGAAAGTGCGATCTTATATGGGTCTATATTCCTGATGAGTTAGATAGCAGTATTATTTATATGGTGAATATTAATTATTGACGGAATCTACGTCTCGAATGATCGGGATTGACGATACCCCCTTAAGAAAATTTATAAGTTTTGACCGGTGCAAATTCTGCAGGTGGATTTGATTATCTGGCAGTCAAATATGTTAAGCGGAAAGGTTTAAGAAATTTAAAGATGCCGATTAAATTAAATTATTAGTAATTAAATTTAATTGGCGGGTATCGAGAATCTTAATGTGAAAAAATGAGTTAAGCATTTAATAACAGGAGCTCAATGCAAGATGGTCTTGAGATTATGGCTTAGAGTGCAATTACAGTTTTTTAGTGGTGTGAATTGTAATTTAGTTTTTTATAAAAATTGTAGAAACTACTATAACATTTTCATAATTATAGGTACCGCTGAGAGGTTTGCTTAATTGTGAAAACCGTTGGATACGTATCTGGGTTACACTAGAAGTTTTCGTCATAATTACTCTACAGGTTCCTACTGTAGCCCTATAAATATGTAGGTAGGCCGAACCATGTTCATAACTTGTCTTCAAGGCTAAAACTGATCAGGTACTACCGGTACAAGTTCTCGAAGGATTGTAGCCCACCCTATATTCGAGAATCGAATAAGAGAATACAGCAGAAGGTCTGACGGAAGCTTCAACTCGGAATAAAAATCATAGTTGGAGAATCAATCAAAAGATATTCTTCTAAATTAACTGTGGTTGTATGAGTTTTATTTTGATTGTTCGACATCAAAAATTTTATTTAGAGCCCGTTTCAGCGATTGCCTGTCTAGTTATTTTTTTATCAAAAATCGTTTATGTTAGTTCTAGGCAACCCAAGAAGGGGGTGTGAATTGGGTCTTAAAAAACTAAAACAATTTTTGAAACCTTTTTGAAACCCTTTTAATATAGCAAGCAAATATAGCAAGATAATCAAGGGTTAATACAAAGCAAATATTATAGTGGTTCGATTTCTTCTAAGCCTACGTCAACTCTTCAAGTTTTTTCTTGAGTATTTTTACTATATAGAATGCTTCACGGGCATATTCCAAATCTTTATAATTTTAAGACTTTGCTTAGATAACAAATATTTACGGGCACATTCAAGAAAATCCTACGAAATTAATTTCTTATTTTTTTTCTAATTTCTCTTGAATTCTTCTTTGATGAGATTTACACACTCACTCAAAGGATAAATGGTGGCTCATCATTGATTACAATAAATGAAGTAATTAATGAGAAATACTCATTCTCTTTACAGAAATTAATTTACAATAAATGTTAATGTAAAGAGATATGAGAAAAACAAGAGTTAGAGCTTCAGCAATAAATAAGAGCTTGAGAATATTGAGATTGATTCAAGCAATAGAACAACGATTGTAAGTCTCTAATTTTTTATTAAATGCTGAAAAGTTACTCCTTATATAAGCTCTTATACATTCATGATCGTTGGAGGTAGGTGGGGGTATTAAATGCAAAAAATTCAACCGTTAAAATCTGTCGCAAATTTGAATCTGCATCGCAGGTGTCGACACAAAAGCCTTTGGGGTCGACACAAAATTTCTAGCGTAGGAATCTTCAAGTATTCTTTGCCTTAAAAGCGTTTGACTTAATTTTTAATTGGGTTTTCAAACTGTTGAGCATGTGTAAATTATATGAATACTTGTGATTTTGGGAGAAAAAAGGTTTAAAACTAATGTTGGTTGAGTTATTCATATAATTTGATAATTACATGTCATGCATTTATCTTTATTAGTCAACACCTATTGGGCTTCGGCTCTCATTGTTGGATTAAAAATCTTTTCAAGTGACAAGGATGACTATGCAGTTTAAAGTTGTGAAGTCTCGTATATTTTAGTTTTGAATCATGTAATTTTGGGTTATGAGATGTCGTAACTTGATATTTTAGAACATGTAATTGGTAGTGTATGGTTTTGTACTTAAAACACTTATGATTGTAAGGCCTTAAAGCTAATGTTACATATTTTGTATGCTTGGATGAAAGTTAGGGGACTCCTTGGGTCGTTTTCTCAGTTTGAGAGTTGAATTTTAAGTTTTGGATGTATGAAGTCATTGTTTGGTCCTCGTGGGAGGTTCTTGCGATGAATTTTTGATTATATTTCCATGTTGGAAATTGGTTTTAATAATGTTTTGTACCTTTGAACTCCTTTCCTTATGAAAAGGGTTGGTTTGGTTCTTAGTTCTCAAAAACAAGATTTTTCTTGTTTGGCCTTGGGTGGGGAACCACTCGAGCAGCCTACTACCGAAGAAGAGTAGTTTTGCCTTGGCCAAGTGGCTGCTCGAGTGGTCCCGGGCCCGCTTAAGAGGGCTCACTTATGCTGGGTCCGAACATTTTGTTTATTAAAGTAAAAGTATCTTTTCATTTGGGTTCCATTTCGGGACCTCTTTATATTCAAATTGAAACCCCGAGATTCTTCTTTTCAATGGTTTAACTCTCCCTTTGAAAATCGTTTTGGTTCAAATGGTTTTAGTTGGACTTATGGATGTAAAACGGGTTTTATTAAAGGTTTACCTTATGAGTTGATCTATCTTGATGGGTTTTCGTGGGTGGTTCATGTGCCTAGGTTTTGGGGGCGCAATAGCCATGCATCTCACTATCGTCCCCTCTTCGTGACTATCAAAAGATTTTGCTAGGAAATTTTTGAGCCAAACGGTCTTCTTAGCTACCTCAAATGCCGCCACATATTCGGCTTTTATGGTAAAATTAGCAATACATGATTACTTGATACATACAGGTCTTTTATGGCTTCTCCTTATAGAGTAAACATATATCTCGAGGTTGACTTTTTAAAATCTTTATTTGACTAAAAATTTGAATCTATATACCCTAAGGGTATTAGACTATCTATCTAGTAAACCAATACATAATCTCTAATCCTTTTTAGGTACTTGAGTATATGTTTTACTGCTATTCAATATTGCTGCTCTAGGTTAGACTAAATTCTATTAACCATGTCTACGGAAAAATAGATGTAAGGTCCAGTGCAAAGCATATCATACATA
This sequence comes from Heliamphora exappendiculata, assembly GCA_034768845.1. Lineage (NCBI taxonomy): Eukaryota > Viridiplantae > Streptophyta > Magnoliopsida > Ericales > Sarraceniaceae > Heliamphora > Heliamphora exappendiculata. The sequence continues at coordinate 20,858 of JAOTRH010252225.1, read as the reverse complement.
AGGCTTCTTATGATTGAAGCATAAAAAATTGCCTTCAATTTCTCTATATTGGCAGCCATTTTGGAGTGCTGATATTTGGATAGTGTGATTCCTCCCTTTTAGAATGCTACATACTAAAACGAGCAAGAATCATATCACTATAAGTGGCTTGTGATAAGACCAACACCATCCCAAGGATGTGATCAGCTTCTCTCAAATCTTTCATATCAAATTGCATGGATAACCAAACATTAATAAACAATAACACTCCCACATCATTTTTTATGAGCAAGATATCATCCACATATAATACTAGAAACACCACCACATTTTCATCATGCTTCTTGTACACACAAGACTCGTTAAGACTTTGATCAAAACTATAAGATTTAATAGCCTGATCAAAACAAGTCTTCTAAGACCTAGATGCCTACTTAAGTCCATAAATTGATTTCTGAAACTTACACAACATGTGCTCTTGGCCCTTTACTATAATATAATCTAGTTCCATCATATAAATATACTCGTTAAGATTCCCATTAAGGAATGCAGTCTTGACGTTTATTTGCCAAATTTTGTAATAGAAATGAGCTGCAATGAATAAAAAAATTTGGATAGACTTCAGCATGATTACAGGTAAAAAGGTATCTTAATAGTCGATCCCTTTTGTCTGAGCGAACCCTTTCACAAAAACCAAAGCCTTAAAGGTTTTCACCTTCTTATCTACTACTCTCTTCTTCTTGTAGACCTACTTGCATCCGATGAGTTTAATCCATTCAGGTGATTCTACAAGATCCCAAACCTGATTGAAGTATATGGACTCCATTTCAAATTTCATAGTATTTTCACAAAGTTCTACATCTTTTTATATTGGAGTGCTTCATTATAATTTTAGGGTTTGGTATCAAGTTCATCAGGGACCTTTTCATAAGACTCTCCTAATAATATATACTGATCGGGTTAATAAACAACCATCCTATGACTACGATGAGGCATGACTTGTGGTTGTGCACTAGAAGTGATACGTTACACTGATACCCATCCTTGTACACCATCATACACATGCGGCTCTGGTTCTATAACTAGCATGTTGATGGTAGCAGCAAGAGCTGGTTCAGAATTAGCACGTGTCTCGATAATTCTCCTACTGCGACAAGGCAATGGGATATCAATGATACTTTCTTATGGTGCTTTTCTTTGTATCATTGGAATTGGAGAAGTTGGTACTGGTCTTTCTTCTCTCAGTTCTTCTAGAACAATTATACTTCTAGGCTTGTGGTGCATCATTTAATACTCTTTTAAGAATCAGGCATTAGTGCTAACAATAACATTCTGACCATTTGGATTATAAAATAAACCACCTTTTGCCCTTTTAGAATACCCAACAAAGAAACAAACTTCTATTCTTCATTCCTACTTATCTATATTTCTTTTTAGCGCATGTGGTAGATTAATCCAAATCCAAACATGTCGTAGACTAGGCTTGCGACAGTCTATAGTTCTGTGAGAGTAATAGGTACTAACTTACGTGAAAGAAAATTTAGAACAAAAGCTATTGTTTCTAACGCATATCCCCAGAATGAATCAGGTAGACAGTGCACATATGATCCCAGTTACTGATAAGTTGCCCCTAAACACTTCCAAGAGATACTTACCACCACGATCAGGTCGAGTATCTTAATACATTTACCTAGACGTTTCTCCGTTTTAGCCTTGTTTTCTTTGAATTTATCAAATATTTGGACTTATGGTGCATCAAATAAATGTACTCATGCCTTGAATAGTCATCAATAAAAGTGATAAAATACTCAAAGCCACCTCTTGGCTGGATAGTTATAGGTCCACATAAATCATAGTGAACAAATTCTAACGGTTCTTTAACTATATAGAATTTGGCCGAATAGTGGCTTTCGGCTTAGAAGTAGAATCTTTTCAGCAATAAGAGCACTAAGTGGCTTCTTAAGGACACCCTTAGCTGCTTGAAGTTCTTTAACTAGTTCTCTCAAGGTAAAATGTAGTTTGTTCATATTGTAATTGATGTAGATCTGCTTAAAGGATTCAAGCAACGATTGAAGTATGATATCGACCTGGGTCCCCGTATCGATCTCAGCTCCAAGAATCTCTAGTTCATTCAATAGACTGGTCATCTTTAGAATATGATTTCTTACTATGGTGCCTTCAGCTATTGTAGTGTTCATTAGAGATTTCATGGCCACCTGTCTAACAACACGATCCTAGTCCCCAAACATATTTTTGAGGTTTTTCATCATATCATAAGCACTTGGCATAGACTATTACTGATGTTGTAAAACACTCGGCATAGCTACTAGAATGTAGCATTGTGCCATCTAATCAGCCTTTCGCCACTTCTAATAAGGCTGGGTTTCCTGTTCAATTATCTCCTCATCGGGTTTTGATGGAAAAATCTCAGTGAACATATATTTGTACTCTTCTAGAGTCAGAACAATATCTAAATTTCTTTTTTAGCCAATATAATTTGGTCCAATTAGTTTGTTTTCTTTAAGTATAGTGGCAAGTGAATTGAACTCCATTTTAAAATTTAATAATCACATAATTAAAATAAAAATTATTATGAGCAATAAAAACTTTGAATTCCATTTAAAATATTGTTCCCTCTACTATTTTTAAAAGAAATCACCAGTAACCTGATACATCGTGAATAGCATGCCTCGATGAAAAAGTCATATACTATTCATCATTTCTTCAAATAGGTCATTGTCTATCAATTTTACTATATAGGCAACAGACCATGTCAAGTAAAATTAAATAGCCGACTTGACTTAAGTTCCATAAATAATAGTAGTGATTCGGATGGAGAGAATACTATTATTTATAACAAAGTGCATACCATCACCTAATTCTAAATCAATTATCATGTGATAAACCATTCAGATGAAAAAATAATCCACACTAACAATTATTCAAGATTAACCCTTAAAAAGGTTTGTACTAGTGATTCCGTATTTAATTTTGTTCGATAGGAAGAAAGGTGCTAAGAATGACACACAAAATGAATTATATCACTTCTAAACTAATTATAAACCATGGAATTTGTACATGATAAATTCTCTCATCTACTTAGTTTCTAAAAAGATTTTGTGAGGGTTATAAAAAATATTTAATTTTGATAAATTCATAATTTTAAAATAGACAACATGTTACAACAATTCTGGATCATTTCATATTTACGTGTAAAAATATGTGTGTAATTAATCAAATTAAAACTTTTCATAATTTAGGAAAAATAAAATTTAAATAAATATTAAGACTTTAATTTTATTTTTCAGTTGCACATATATAAGCAACTTCGTAGTTTGAATTTATATAAATTAAACACATAAACAAACATATGGTATAGTTCAAAGGTTATTATTCATATTGTCCAACGATTAAACATTCACTAGATAATAAAATCCAAACACACATATCATAAAAAATAAATAAGAATCCCGACTATTATGGTCATAAAAAAGTAAGATGTTTCAAGACGCCTCTTGATCCCGAGACATTCTTGTTGCCATGCGCGGTACGGGGTTTGACTTGCCCGGTCAGGTTGCGGGGTCAAGGGATAGTGTCTTCGAAACTGAGCACTGTTTCACCATGTTGAACCCTGAATTTGTGTCAAAACTGCACCGTTTCACCATGCCAAAAATTGCGATCAAACCTTGGTTCTATGTCTTCAACATGTTGAAAACAATGATCAAACTGCACCGTTTCACCATGCCTTGATCTTCGCTTCACCGATCAAACCTGTTAGAATTACAAATATTGATACTATGTCTCAATATGATTAGGAGTTCAAATTCACATGCTACGAAAAAGGATATTACAATAGATTCTATGCCTCCAAACCAGTGCTCACATATTAAATAACTACCATGAACAAACATCGTGAAAAACAATCACACAAACATACAAATTGCCCGACCATAATACCAGGATAGAACGCTGCAAAACAAAGTTACCACAATTCTAGTTCTTCCTGAAAATCAGCATGCATGAATCAATATTTATGGACAACATGATTTGGTTTAATTCATATCCAGTATTAAAGAAGCTTTGATACCACTATTAGGAAATAAATCCCAAAAACTAATGATAGTGCATATAGATTGTACAAAAAAAATGACAAGAACCTGACAAAAACAATAGCTTGGCGAAATAAGGATTATATCTTCGAGATCTCTCTAATTTGATTTCGCCTTAGCCACTCGAATAGAAAAACATGAATAGGAAATCAACTGCAACTTAAGTCTTCTACCGTATTCCCGTATGCCTGATCACGAACCGAATGTGGGTTGCAAATTTGTGACCTAACCGTAGCTCGACTGCGCCTTTTTTTTTGTTTCTCATGAGAATACAAAACCCTAGCGGTTAAAAAGGTTATGACACATATAAATAGGCTATGAAAGAGACCTGAGAGTAAATAAGAAGATTGGAATTTTATGTAATTAGAAAAACCTAATTCAATCCGAATTAAATTCTTAATTTTATAAATTACAATTCATACCATTAAATAATTATAATTGCACACTCGGTCTTAGCTCAAAAAATAATTTTGAACTCCATGTTATTAAATGCTTATTTATCTTCCCATGTTAAGATTACAGATACTTATCGATTAAATTAAATTACTAACAATTTTATTTAATCGATCACTTATAAACTTCTTAAAATTTTCACTTAACTTATTTGATATGTCGGACACAAAATTCACCTGCGAAATTTGACATAATTAAAACTTATAAACTTCTTTAAGAATGTATCATCGATTTCTATACAGGGACGTAGATTCTGTTAGTAAATAATATTCACCATACTTGTAATGCCATTATCTAATTTACAGAACTTATTGACCTATAAAATATCTCACTCTTTTATGAATTAAAATAAAAAATACTAAATATATATGCCTATTAATTATTTTGGGAATAAGAACATATACACTCATAATATTTATGAGATATTAATTATTTCATATAGTTAGTATAAAAATAATTATCCCAACATAGTCATGTTCAAAATGTATAAAATCTACTAGTACGGAAAGTTGAAAATATACCATTCTCCATAATCAAGATAGACTTATTAAAATACTATGCTACAGTTCTACCGATGGTATGTCCATTTTCATCTAAGACTGTGAATAAAAAACTTATATTTTATAAGAATCGATAATCTGATATTCTGTGTGTAAACCAAACTCTTCACATCAAATCATCTATTATGTAGAAAAAATGTACACATGCATAACATTAAATAAATAATACAATCCAAATATTGCTCATACAAACTCTCATTGAAATGGAATAACAAATTTTATTAATGAATAAAATAAATACCAAAATGCATTACAGAAAAGTATTACTTTTATTATATATCACTAACATGTGCTACAGTCTTACCGATTGTATGTTTAATTCTATTTAAGACTGTAAAAAAAATATTCATATTTTATAAGAATTGATAATCTAATTTTTTGTATGTAAGCTAAATTCTACATACCAGATCATCTAATGTGTAGAATAAAAAATACGCATGCATTACATTAAATAAACACTGCAATGCAAATATTGCTCATACAAATTATCATTAAAATAAAAACAACAAATTTTATTAATGAATAAAACAAATATCAAAATCCATTATACGAAAATATGGCTTTTAGTATACATTCATAACAAATATAACTAGAGTAGGGTTTAGGTATAAGATATTTTACATGTGAAATTTCATTATTAAGCCGAAATGAAGGTGCAAGTTTGCTTATTCTTTCATGGCATTAATTATACATACTCTTGACTTTCCTCTTTATGGCAATACATTATTTGTTCCTAAAATTATATGTTGTTTTATTCTAATTCATTAAAAATTATTGGATATATCTCAAAATCTTTGTATGCCGAGATTCTCACATTACATACATTGAGACCAAAAAAAAAAACATGTAAGTTTCGAGGCAAGAAATTCTTGCTCCTTGTAGACACCATATTTTGTTAGTTCCTAATATTTAAGTTCATAAAAATGACAATGTCCAATGATGAAAGTTGATAAGGGAAGTTAGTTGAAAATCAATTTTTCCAAAGCCTAAGGATTCAATGTTTTTAAAATATTACCCTCATATCTTTATATAAAAAAAAACTAAACTGACCCATGCCTACCCTAAAAGAATTATCATTATTTTGAAAAACGTGTCATCTTTCTCATTTCATTTTCAAGCACAAAAGGGAGGCTTAAGACTCATGGGTCTCACTCTAACATTACAGATTGATATCCAACTCGATCTCGTAGGTCCGCAGAATTGTGAATGTGGTTAGCTTTCAGGATTTTATTGATGTAATGTCCATGATCAAGCAGAGTCATTGCCTCATTCGGGGCCTTGCTGTGAGATGGTGGGATACCACTGACTCTTTTCATTTGATTTCAAGGGGGGTGATTGTCATTTCTCTTGATTTCAGCACGTTGACGATCCTACACACTATGGGTAGGTCTCTTCTTTACAATTTTGAGCTTTACCTCTCTCCAAATAAGGTAGTTGGCCTTCTTGGCCCTAAATATCGAAATCTTCATAGGAATAATTGTGACGCACCATCCTCCAGACACATTGGAATATACATAAGTATAGATAAGGGGAATATTCTAGCTATTTATTTAAATTTACATATCATAAATATTACATCATAAGAGTCCAAACAGTTCAAAATGCTCAAGCGTTTATAGTTTCACCATAGATTTACAAAAATTACAGTATGTGCTGGGAAACTGAACAAAAAGAACAAAAAAGAGAAGATTTGAATATTTAACAAGCATTATCGGGGTCCCCTTACTCTTGGAACTCACCTTGATATTCGTAGCCTTCTTCTTCTTCGGAGATTTCTTCTTTAAAGGTTTCTTCTGCCTCACCTGTGGCATGAATGTCATGACCTAAAATTTAGTAGAAAATACTCTAAACCTTCTTATCGACCTCACGGCACAAAAATATTTCACAACACATCATTTAACACTTAGTACATTTTAAAGTCAAGGAGAGAGAAAAATTTGATAAGTTATAACATGGTCAGCAGATAAATGAATAAACATGCAAGTATGTGATACCATGGATGCAATGTAGATGCCCATCCCGACATTCACCCAGAATAATAACACGAATTTTGCGCCGGGAATTTTTAAAATAGACTTTGTGGGAGTTGATCATAAAAGCCATCATCGCGTCTCACTGCGAATAGTAAATGTGATGCCTTTGCTGGTGTCACAGTTGTTTTACTCAATAACAACGGCGTGGGGTTCAAGCCACTTTTCGGGCCAATCAAATCCAATAATCAATCAACATATAATAAATCAATTTGTCCTACCTTAAGACTCGTGATGCTTTTACCGGTGTCAACTCAAAGTTTAAGCCATAGAAACCAGAACACTAGCGAAGAACCCATGGAGCCCAATCAGTTCCATAAAAAGTAAGCTCTCAAAACATTTACAAAATCGACAACCAGGGACGCTTTAGACTCAGAATCAAAAAAGAGAACAACTCCAACATAGCCCAACCCACAATGGTAGATAGAGAATGGACTCCAATATACCAGAATGTAAATGTGACAATGCCCATAGTGTACGACATGCATCTAACGTACAACTATTTATAGTATGGCATTAAACTAAGCATGACATAACATACGATACAACTCATTAAAGCACTAGGTACAAACATATGAAGCATAAGTCACAATTCTTAAGACATGGTTCAAATTTAATTGCATGGATTTTAATCATCATATAATCACTTTAAAACATTAATCATCCAATTTAAATTAATTAAGACATATACTTCAAGTCCCACAATAAAAACATATTCAATTATACACATAACAACTTAAGGGTTAACTTTTAAGTACCAATTTAAAAAGGACAACAGTATTTTGGGATACCTAGACTTTGAATTAAGTTCTAGTTTTTTATTACTATTTAGATAAAAATATTTTCTACAACTTTTGTGTTTAACACTAAGGTCAAATTCTAAGGCAAATAGGTGAATAATTTCATAGAAGTGAAAATGGTTTAGCATTTTACACAGAAAAATACAAAAAAAGTGTCTCAGTTGGTCTTAATTTTGGGACATCAAATCAAGTCCTACAAGTCTATTTTTTGGATATATTCTAGTTTAATATGTTTCCTACAAGTCTGATGAATCGCTAAGGGTAATTATTTGAAATAAATTAGAGATATAAGTTATTTTGTAAAATAGATTCAGTGAGCTATAAAACAATAACAGAATTTGTCTACAAGAGAGGGTTCAAAAATAGTTTGAGGGATCACCTGGGGGTATTTAGGTCTGATGTTTGGACAGTAATTAGTTCAATACGGTACCTACATTTTTCATGAAAACTACTTTTTGAGTAGATCACTAAAAATATGAGTTTTTGGTTATACAAATATATGTGACAGAAGGCTCTATTACTCACATATCCACAATAGTAACTTTAAAGTGAGTTTTGTCCTATCAAATCTTAATATTTTATGCTCTGTTTTGGTGGACAGCTAGATAGATATGTTATCTACAACTTTCAGGTTTTGACTTATGCACATATCTCGTTCTAAACTACGATTTTCAGGTTTTTAATACTGACTAGTCAGAAACTGACACACTTTGACAAAAATATTATACCTAGAGTTTTACTCATTCAAATTAGTTCAAACCAATTATGTATGAAAGATAACATCAAAACCTAGGTCTGGATATAAAGAATACAGTTAGAACAATTTTCTATATTTAGTCATAATATTTCAAAATTCAGGGCAAAAAGTTAAAAATACTCAAAATTCAGGCCTCTAAGAGTTCTAGCCTCCTAGCTCATGGTATGTCAACATATAGTCCTTATTATTTGCATGCAAGTGTTTTAGGTTCAAATATCATTATTTCCAGAACTTATAGAAGTTACACATTTTATGAATACAAACATGCAAATACATTGTTTTATATTAAGAGATCAATTCGAGGCAGAGGATAGCTATCCTTGAGGCAGGCCTTATTTAGGTTCGTAAAATCAATGCACATGCGTCATTTCTCATTTTCCTTTTTTACAATAACAATATTTGCCAATCATTTCGGGTAGGTAGTCTCCGTTATGAACCCTGCTGCCTTCAGCTTGCTGACCTCTTTCTTGACGGCTTGGTTACATTCCTGGGTAAAGATTCTTTACTTCTACTTCATCGGTCTCGTCTTAGGGTGCACATTCAAACAATGGACCATGACTGCTGGATCAATCCCTGGCATGTCTTGGTGTGACCACACAAAAATACTCTTACGATCCTTTTAGAATTCCACTAATTGGCGCTTTATGTCTTCCTCTATCCGGGTTTCGATCAAAACTATTTTGGCCGGATCAATCTCGTCAACCTGTACTACCATCAAGGGTTCAGCTAGCTCAACTTGCTTCAATTCTTTCTCATCATGGACCTCCATCTCGTCGATGCTCATGGTCTCTCTTCGTGTGTGCTCCCTGAGGGAGGTACAGTAGCACTCTCGTGTAGAAATTTGGTCCCCCCTTGCATACCCTACTCCCTGAGCCGTGGGAGACTTAACCAAGAGATGATAGGTGGACGTTACTGCCCTGAAATTGTTTAGCGCCGTCCGACCTAGATTCATGTTATATACAGAAGGGCAATCGACAACCAAAAATGTTATTATCTTATTGAGTTTGTAGTAGCCACCCTAATAGTCACAGGAAGCTGGACAGATTCTAACGGGTATACCCGATCTTTGAGAAAGCCTATCAAAGGGGATACCATAGGATGCAGCTTTCCTTGGCCTATACCCATCTGGTCAAAAGTCATGGTGAAAAGGATGTCGGCTGAGCTCATGTTATTCACCAAGACCCTTCGGACAGTGTGATTGCCTATAAGCAGGGTAATAACAATGGGGTCATCATGTGGGTGTTGGATCTCTTTGCTATCGTGTTCAGAAAAAGGAGATGATGAAAGTTTCCTCCATCCTATCGACTGGGTGGGAGGTCCCCTCCTTCTTGGTGGGTGCTGCGATCTGTTTCTACTTGTCCCATATCTTAATTCTCTTGGCATGGGCTTTCCTTGCTGATCAGGTCTCACCACCACCTGCGAATCCTCCACAATGGACCTAATTTCCAAACAGAGGGATCCTCATGCTTTATGGGTTGGTTAGGACTGGGGAAATCATCCTTTAGAGGTTTATTTTCTTCCTTTTGTCGGGCATGGATTGCAAAATGGTCAAATTTCTCTTGTCTAATCATCTTCTTTATCTGCTTCCTTAGGTCATAGAAATCCTCCGTGTCGTGATCGTGGTCTTTGTGAAAGTGATAATACTTGCTTTTGGACCACTTGGCAGGATCACCCGTTAGCTTAGCTGGCCATTTTAGGTTTGTGTCCCCTATGATGTGGAGCAAGACATGCTCCAGTGGGGCAATAAGAGGGGTAAAGTCCTTGTACTTAACCCTGACAGTTCTGCGAAATGGGGGGTCTTCTAATTTCCTAGTCTGGTCAGTCCTCCCAGGCAACATTCGTTGTTCGGCCTCCCAAGGCCTCTTCTTCGACCTGGACAGCGCGTCTCCATCTTTCATATGTCTCGCATCGATAACATCTTCTATATTCATATGCTTCTGGGCCTTGAGCATCAACTCGGCCATATCCATTAGGGGGTTTCGACAGAGAGAAGAGGAACCGCGACAGCCATAAGCCACCAATGAAGGCCGTCAAGGCCACCTTGCCATCCACCTCATCCACCTAGAGGGCTTCCCGGTTAAACCAGTTGACATAATCTCAAAGGCACTCCCCCTTTGTTTATTTGATGTTTAACAGATAGGTTACTGCCTTCCTATGTCACTGTCCTCCTATGAAATAATTGAAGAATAACTTACTCAATTAGGTAAAAGATTCTATAGATTCGGGCTTCAACTTTGTGAACCAAATTTGTGTCAGGCCCCTCAAAGTGGTAGGAAAAGTTCTGTACATGATTGCTTCTAGTACAGTATGAAGGCACATCATGAAATTTTAATTGTCCAAGTGGTTTAATAGGTCAGACATCCCATCAAACATCTCGACAAACGGCATCTTGAACTTAGAGGGCAAGAGTACAACCATGATGGCTAGAATAAAAGGCGTACCAATTTTTTAAACAAGGTCTTCAAGGGTAAAGGGTGTCTTCCCTCTCATCGCTTCCATCATATTATGAAGTTGCGCTTTTACCTCTCGGATTTACTCGTCCTAGGCAGTTGACATCTTCGATGGCTCTCCTTTCTCCGGGTGCAGTCGCTCTAAAACTTGTTGTGCCCGATTTAGGGGACGAGGCAGGTTAATTCCACTGACCACCTCCTCCTTATCCATTCATAGCGGATCGCAGGCCTCATCCCCGCCCTCTACGTGTTGAGGGTGGGCAAGGTGGCCCCTCAAATTCAAAACTCGGCGAGGTGGGAGGGTATTCACCTCTTAATTCCTCAGATGCTATAATAACTCCTGATTCTGTTGAACCAATTGAAAGATGCCTTGTGTCAAATGATGGACTTGTTTCTAGACTGGGTGATCGTCTCCCTGCTATTGGGGATGTTGAATTGTTGCATCCTGGTTAACGTCATCAGCTATTAATCTAGTTCTCACTGTTCACTGAGAATTCACCATCAAAAAAAAATTCCCACAAACGGCGCCAAATGATGGTGTCTCCTCGAGAATGGGCTCTACATTCTCTGGTTTGACCTGAGACAGAAGAAGAAAATTGTTAGAAAAGGGGGCCAGAGTTTCCTCCGACGAGCCCTCTTTGACGGTCAAGTTAGGATTCCAGTTGAGTAACCCTCAAGCTAACCTAAATCCTCACTCTCCTCAATTCTCAGTTCTAAAATGCGTACATTCTCTTTATTCGGTTATCCTCTTTATACATCTGTTGAGCCACGTAGCTAACCACCCACATGGGGACCGCTATAACAGAATGAAAAAGAATCTGGGATCACTCCACGCGTTTCCCACTCCACTCACTTTCTGGTTAGGATATACGGCTGGTCAGCCGTATCTTTTCCTTCTCTATTTCCCTGGGTCATTTTCCTTGGGCCCTAGGAGAGTTTTGATGGACTTATGCAAACTTGATCATGGGCCTCCTGTTGGAGGCAAGACTGCCAAAATCTTTATTTTTACAAATAATTAATGAAAAAAATTAACTGGATAGGCAAACGCCAAAAACGGGTTCTAGATAAAACTTTTGATGACAAACAATCAAAATAAAACTCGTGCATTCGAAGTTAATTTAGAAAAATACTTTTTAACCGGTCGAATCTTGAACTACGATTTGAATCTGAATTAAAGCTCCTGTCAGATCTTCTACTGTATTCTCTTATGCGATTCTTGAATATAAGGTGGAATACAATCTATCAACAATGCGTACCGACAAAACCTGAATATCTTTAGTCTTAGAAGATAAGTTATAAAACTAGTTCAGTCTACCCACATATTTATAGGGCTTCAGCAGGGACCTGAAAAATAATTATAAATAAAACTTCTAGTGGAACACATACACGTATCAGCGGTTTTTGCAATAAAACAAACCTCATAGCGGTATCTCCAATTGTAGAAAACTAACAGCGATTTTTGTAATTTTCATAAAATACTGAATTACAGTTCATACCTTTAAAGAACTATAATTGCACTCTAGCCCATAATCTCAAGACTATATAGCATTGAGCTCATGTTATTAAATGCTACAATTTCTCCCCACGTTAAGATTTTCGATACCCGCCAATTAAATTTAATTACTGACAGTTTAATTTAATCGGCATCTTGATATTCTTTAATCCCTTTTGCTTAACTTATTTGACCGCCGGATAATCAAATTCACTTACAGGGCTTGGCCCGGTCAAAACTTATAAGTTTTCTTAAGGGGGTATCGTCAATCCCGATCTTTCGGGACATGAATTCTGTCAATAATTAATATTTTTTATATAAATAATACCACTATCCAACTCACCAAAAATATAAATTTAGATAAGATCGTACTATCTAATGAATCAAAACAACGAATATTAAATATAAGCAAATCAATAATTATTTCAAGATTAAGAAGAAAGCACTATTCATAATAACCTTGGGGTGTAAATTAATTTATATAGTCAGTATAAAATTAATTACTCCAAATGTCCCGTTCAATACATACAAAGTGTACTAGTACAAAGAGTCAGAATAATAGACGACATTATTATCTGTTCCCCATAACCAAGACAGACCTACTAAAAATTTGTACTATAGTCGTATCGATGTTATGTCCATTTTCATCTAAACTATGAACATAAAACTTATATTCTGTAAAAATCTAAAATCTAATCTTCTGTGTATAAATCGTACTCAACACACCAAATTAAATACTATACAGAATATTGGACATCCATGCATAACAAAGAAATGAAATACATGTTGGAGGCAATATTGCCAGGATTTTTGTTTTTGTAAACGATTAATCAGTAAAAAATTAAATGGACGGGCAAACACCGAAATGGGCTCCAAATAAAAATTTTGACGTCGAACGATAAAAAACAAACCCGTGCAACCAAAGTTAATTTAGATGAATACCTCTTGTCGATCTAATCTTCAACTACGACTTGGCTCCGGGTTGAAGCTCCAATAAGATCTTCTACTGTATTTTCTTACGCGATCCTCTACTGTATTTTCTTACGCGATCCTCGAACGTGTGGACTATGATCCTTCGAGAACTCGTACCGGCAGAACCCTGATATATTTTTAAGTCTTGAAAGACAAAAATAATATATCAATAATGATATAAAAATCAATTTAAACTGGTTCAGCCTACCCGCATATATATAGGGTTACAGCAGGGATCTGGAGAGTAATTATGAGTAAGACTTCCAATGAAACACAGATACCTACGGGCGATTTCTGCAATTATGAAAATATGCAGCAGTTTTTTGTAATTTTCATAAAATACTGAATTGCAGTTCACACCACTAAAGAACTATAATTGCACTATGACCCATAATCTGAAGACCTTCTTGCATTGAGCTCCTGTTATTAAATGTTTACCATTTTTTCCCACGTTTAGATTCTCGACACCCGCCAATTAAATTTAATTACTGATAATTTAATTTAATAGGCATCTTGATATTCTTTAAATCCTTTCGCTTAACTTATTTGACCGCTGGATAATTAAATCCACCTGTAGAGTTTGCCCCGATCAAAACTTATAAGCATCCTTAAGGGGGTATCGTCAATCCCGATCATTCGAGATGTGAATTCCATCAATAATTAATATTTGCCATATAAATAATATCGCTATCTAACTCACCGGAAATATAGACCCATATAAGATCGCACCTTCTAATGAATCAAAATAACGAATATTAAATATATACAAATTAATAATTATTTCAGGATTAAGAGGATAAGCACTATTTATAATAACCTTGGGGTGTGAATCAATTTATATAGTCAGTAGTCAGTACTAAATTAATTACCCCAAATGTCCCGTTCAATACACACAAAGTATACTGGCACAGAGAGTCGGAACAATAGACTACACTATTATCTGTTTCCCATAATCAAGACATGCCTACTAAAACTCTATGCTATAGTAGTACCGATGGTATGCCTATTTTCGTCTAAACTGTGAATATAAAACTTATATTATGTAAGAACCTAAAATCTGGTCTTCTGTGTGTAAGCCGTACTCTACACACCAGATTAAAGACTATACAGGATATTGGACGTCCATGCATAACAAATAAATGATATACACACATTTCTCAAAACATTTTTCATAAAATGAAAAACTAATTTTATTAAAAATAAAATTAAATACTAAAAATATAATTTTCAGTATAGTAATCCTAACAATCTCCCACTTATACTCAAAACCATGCTTCCGTACATCTGACTCCCATGCTCTCGACATGACTATCAAAAGTCTTAGCCGGTAAACTCTTTATAAAAGTATCTGCAAGGTTATTTTTTGATGCAATCTTGGTCACAACAACATTACCACTCTGTACAATTTCTCGTATCAGGTGATACTTACGCTCAATGTGCTTACCTTTCTTATGGACCCTTGGCTCTTTCGTGTTTGTAACCGCTCCGCTATTGTCACAGTAAAGTGTAATAACCGACTGAACAGAAGGTACCACCTCTAGATCCATCAGGAAGTTCTTGAGCTAAACGGCTTCCTTAGCTGCTTTAGAAGCTGCCACGTACTCGGCCTCCATGGTGGAATCAGCACTGCAGGACTAGTTGATACTCATTCAACTTATAGTTCCACCTCCTAAGGTAAACACATATCCTGAGGTAGACTTACGGAAATTCCCGTCAGACTGGAAATCTGAGTCTGTGTACCCCAAAGGTACTAGACTACCTGCCTGGTAAACCAACATATAATCCTTAGTCCTTTTCAGGCACTTAATTATATTCTTTACCGCAGTCCAATGCTCCTGCCCTGGGTTAGACTGATATTTGCTAACCATGCCAACGGCAAAGCAGATGTCGGGTATAGTGCAAAACATAGCATACATGAGGCTTCCTAATGCCGAAGCATAAGGAACCGCTTTTATCTTCTCTATCTCATAAGGTGTCTTAGGACACTGATCCTTGGATAGAGTGATTCCATGCCTGAAAGGGAGAAACTCTTTCTTGGAATCCTGCATGTTAAAACGAGCAAGAATATCATCGATATACTTTGCTTGTGAAAAGCCCAACATCATTTGTTTTTGATCTCGCATAAGCTTGATCCTAAGGATGTGACTGACTTCTCCCAAGTCCTTCATATCGAACTACCCAGATAACCATACTTTAACCGTAGATAATGCCCCCATATCATTTTCGATGAGCAAGATATCGTCTATATAAAGTACTAAGAAGATCACCACACTTCCGTCGTGCTTCTTGTACACACAGGACTCATCCGGACTTTGATCAAAATCATAAGATTTTATAGCTTGATCAAACCAAGTGTTCCAAGATCTCGATACCTGCTTAAGTCCATAAATAGATCTCTTAAGCTTGCACAGCATGTGCTCCTAGCCCTTTGCAATGAATCTGTCTGGTTGTATCATATAGATACACTCGTCAAGACTTTCGTTAAAGAAAGCTGTCTTAACGTCCATTTGCCAGATTTTTGTAATCGAAATGTGCGACAATGGATAAAAGAATCCGGATAGAATTAAGCATAGCTACCAGCGAAAAGGTTTCCTCATAGTCGATCCCTTCTTTCTAAGTGAACCATTTAGCAACAAGCCTAACTTTGAAGGTTTCAACATTCTCGTCTACTCCTCTCTTTCTCTTATAGATCCACTTGCATCCAATGGGTATTATCCATTCGGGTGGTTCTCCAAGTTTTCAGACCTGATTGGAATACATAGATTCCATCTTGAAATTCATAGCCCTTTGCCAAAGATCTGCATCTTTGTCTTGTAGTGCTTCATTGTAGTTACAGGGGTCAGTATCCAGTTCTGCCGAGATCCTGTTAAAAGACTCTCCCAAGAACATATATCGGTCAGGTTGATGAACAACCCTCTCACAACAACGAGGCTCTACCTATATCTGTGTATTAGTAGTAACAGGCTGTGCAGAATCTGAACTCTGTGCATCAGCACCCTGTTCTTGATTTGCACCTGTCCTGATAATCCTCCCAATATGACTAGGTAATGGAATATGAGTGACTTGTGGTTCCTCTTCCGTTCTATTGGCATTTTCTCTCAGTTCTTTCAGAATCATTTTGCTATTGGGCCTATGGTCCATAATATAATCTTCTTCCAAGAATTGGGCATTAGTGCTAACAATGACCTTCTGATCCTTAGAATTTTAAAATAGACCACCTTTCGTTCCCTTGGGATACCCCCCAAAGAAACAGACTTCTGTCCTTGGTTCCATCTTACCCGCGTTTTCTTTTGGCACATATGCTGGATACCCTCAAATTCGAATATGTTTCAGAATAGGCTTATGCCCGGTCCACAATTCTATAGGAGTAGAAGGTATTGACTTATAAGGTACCATGTTCAGAATGTAAGCCGCTGTCTCTAAAGCGAGTTCCTAAAATGAATGTGATAAATCTGAATAACTCATCATTGACCTTACCATCTCTATAAGAGTCCTATTTTTTCTTTCTACTACACCATTCTGCTGAGAAATGCTAGGTGCAATCAACTGGGATATAATCTCCTCTGATGATAAGTAGTCCTTAAACTCTCTAAAGAGGGATTCCCTACCACGGTCGGATCATAATGATTTGATACTTTTACCTAGATGTTTCTCTGCCTCCGTCTTGAATTCTTTGAATTTCTCAAAACGTTCAGACTTACGGTGCATCAGGTACATGTATCCATACCTTGAGTAGTCATCAATGAAACTAACAAAGTACTCAAAGCCACCTCTAGCTCGGATTATCATAGGACCACATACATCAGAATGAACTAGCTCCAACGATTCTTTAGTTCTATAGCCTTTGACCGAAAAGGGCTTCTTGGTCATCTTACCCTCTAAGCAAGATTCACAGGCTGGAAGTGCCTCCACTTCCAATGAACTCAAAGGTCCATCTACTACCAGTCTGTTTATCCTTTTTAGATTAATATGATCCAAGCGTAAGTGCCAAAGAAACGTTTGGTTCAGTAAAGAAGAAAACTTTCTCTTATATGGTAAATTAGATGTATTATTCATTTCAGTTAGTTGCAGTGTAGGAGAAATTAGAGCAATAATATAAAAATTATCCACTAATGTACGAGAACAGATAACTCGTTTATTATCCTTAACAACCACAGAATTACTAAAATAAACAAAATATCTATCTTTAGCCAATCCAAAAATAAAAACTAAGTTCCTTCTAATGGCAGGTACATAAAGACAATCTCTCAATGTTAAAATCCGATCTCTACCAAAACTGAGAGTGACATCTCCTACTGCAACTGCTGTTACCTTTGTATTATTGCCTATATGTAGATAAATCTCCTCATCACTAAGTTGTCGAGTTTCCTATAACCTTTGTAATAAATTGCAAACATGATTAGTTGCTCCCGTATCAACACACCTAGTACCGGTAGAGAACACCACTAAACATGTTTCCACAACCAGTGAACAGAAATTATCCTGTTTGTTCTGCCTTCTGAAAAATACTGGACATTGCTTTTTCCAGTGCCGGGTCTGGTTGTAGTGAAAGTATCTGCCTTTCGCTTGTTCACACCAGTCCAGGATCCACTAACTACCTTGGAAACCATTTCTCCCTGTTTTTGAACCTTTTTCTTCTTCATGCCTTTCGGCCCCGAGGAATAACCTTTTTCTAAAACAGACACATTTCCTAGTATTGAAGGAATACCATTTGTAGTTAAAGCTATATTCAAGTTACATTTTCAGTCAATAAAATTTGGTCCTGTAAGTTTATTTTCTTTTAGTATTGAAGCGAGTGGGTTGAAATCTATTTTAATCTTGAGAATCACATAATTAAAAAAAAATCCATTAATTATGATGACCAAAACTTTAAGTTTATTTTAATTTGATTCTCTCTACTATTTTAAAATGAATTCGCCAGCAACCTGATTACCTGAAAATAGCATGCCACGTTGGGTGGACGTCTACTGTCCTCCATAAGACTAGACAGACCAATTCATTTTAATTTTACTATCTAGGGAACTGGCCATGCCAAATAAAATTAAATAGCTGACATAGCTTCGGTCCAGTAGACAATAGCATTGACTCAGTTGAAGAGTATACTATTATATACAGTTAAGTGTTAACCATCACCTAATTCCAAATTAATCGCTTTGCAATGAACCCTTCAGTTGGAGAAGTGATTCACACTAACAATTATTCAGAATTATCCTTAAAGGAGGTTTGTACTGACGATATCATAATTAATTTGTCCGTTGGGGAGGAAGGCCTTACTGCCCATGCGCAAGGTTTAATTGCATCGCCTACAAACTGGTGATGGAGACCGCAGAATTTATCTGTGAATAAATTCCCTCTCCCATTTAGATTTTTAAAATATTTTTTAGAATTATAAAAATCCGTTTAATTAAATAAATTTTTTAATTTTAAAAACCACACAATCTGAAAGAATTAAACATCTTTTCGTGTACACGATTCTAAAGATTTTGGTTTATCAAATAATCTTTCGAAAGTCACACGATCTGAAAGAATCAAACATCTTTCTGTGTATACGATTCCAAAGATCCTGATTTATCAGATCATCTTTTCGTGTTTAAATACGTAACAAATAAAATTTAATAAATGCATTATTTTTCCTCCAGCTTTTCAGCTAAGCTAGTGATTAGATGTATTTATTTATTTTATTTTTCGTTCCACATTTTTTAAAAAATAATAATTTATTTTGATTAAACATTTTTTATTTAATTAATTCAAAATTTAGAATTAATTCCCACGTTTTTTTTTCAAGATATGCGATTTTAAAAAAAATCATCTTTAAACGAAATATTTTGTAAAAGAATAAAATATCTAAAGTTTTTTCATTTAATTAATTAATTAATTTAAAAAAATTAATTTTATTTTTCATTACAAAATATTTTAATTAAAACTAAATTTTCAAATTAATTAAATAAATAGAAAAAATAAAACCAATATATATCTCATTCACGTAATTAAAATATAAAAAAAATTAAATACAAAATAAATATAAATCCCAATTTTATGATCCAATTGAGACTCTAATGAGTTTCAGTCTGCTATTAAGATAAGCTTCTAACTATCCTTTTCTGAATCAACTGCTTGATTCGATTCCAGCTCTCCCGGTTGTATTAGGAGACTGCTAGGGTTTAGATAAACACTGCTTTTTCTCTTTGAATAAAACCACAACACTTTTGCACACTACCGGCGCCAATTCGATTGCTCAAACCGAATCTCCAGCCATGATCCGACAAGCCACTGTTTGCGTGTTGCTTTGGAATTCCGGAATTGCTCCACTGTTTGCCTTGATATTAAAAACCAGATGCTCGATTGGGGAATTAGCTTTGCTTTTGTTGGGAGAAGGGAACCGCAGCTTTTGCTTTTTGGTCATAAACCGCTACTGTGCCGAACAGTGGTTTGCTTCTCCTTTTTGGGAATAGCTTTTGGCGCTTTGGAAAACCGTGGGCCTTGATTTGGGACTGCGCCATGCTAGTTTGGTTTGGCTGTGGTTCAAGCTTGGAATTGGATGAACCTTTGATTGGCGCCCTGAAGCTTTGATTGGCGAAACCAGCGGGCTTGCCGAACATACTGCTTCCAGCAGCTTGCTGCAACAGTGTGTGCTGGCGCCTGGGACTTGTTTGGCTGCCTTTTTTTTATAATAAAAAATACTGTTTGGCCAGAAAAAAAAATCCCGCAGCTTTAAACCACGGTCGGTTGCCGCCGCTAACCACCGCCGTTTCTTCCATACCTGTTCTTATTTTTTTTCTTTCTAATAAACTAGAAAAAAAACTTAAAAGAACATAAAATATTTTTACATTGAAACTTATGTCTCGTAGGCTCACATTCGATCTAAAATTAATTAATCTAACACGATTAACCCCCATGATTAAAAAATTAATTAAATCATCATCCACGCATTCAATCAAATATGAAAATAATAAATGATCATAAAACCAGAATTAAAATACATGCAAAACAAAGTTAGCACAGTTTTAAATCTACCCGGCCCCGATAACCTTAACAAAAAATAAAATGGCTCTAATACCAATTTGTTGGAGACAATACTGTCAAGATCATTATTTTTGAAAATGATTAATCAGTAAAAAATTAACTGGACGGGCAAACGCTGAAACGGGCTCTAGATAAAAATTTTAACTTCGAACGATCAAAATAAACTCGTGCAACCAAAGTTAATTTAGATGAATACCTCTTGTCGATCTAATCTTCAACTACGACTTGATTCC
>JAOTRH010251902.1:0-40092 GCA_034768845.1 Heliamphora exappendiculata | reverse complement strand
TCCATAATCATAGTATACGATTTACAACATGTTACAAATAAACATAAAACATATATAACAGGTATAAGCTACCTATCCAGATAAAATAGACGTTTTGTCATCAGCCCCCTCCGGGCACCACCAGGTCAACCTACAGGACCACGCTTATCTAAAAAAAAATTTACAGCAAAATTTCGCACTGTGAGCCAAAGCCCAATAGGAAAAGACAATAAAGCTGTAACACAGGAAATATGCAATCATAAGCATACAAGCTCAATCACATGAGCTAAAAAGGTTTTCTATCCTGAAAACCTGTAGTTTTTCATCAGGCTAACACGAGCCTCAAAACGATTTTATTTTATAAAAGCTCACATTTTCGTCCTCAAAATCATGCATATCATATAGTGGGAGCTAACTCAATCACATAACCAAAATGTTTTTCGTCATAAAATCCCAAAATTTTCACAAAGCTCCAAAACAGTTTTTCCATCACAACTAAGCATTTATACAATGGAAAACATATTTTACAGTTGAAGGAAAAAAGTAATCAAAACATCGTTCCCTCACGGAATGTACCAACGTGGAAAAAAAGAAGAATATGATCCTATGTACTGAATCCATCACAAGGAGATAGAGATAACAACTATAGACTCCTACCCATTACCCTAGTCCTGAACTACTTAGGTCCTGCTAGGTAATGACAGGTTCTATACGAAGCACCACGACATAAAAGCTAATTTTGCGGGCCCAACAACGCGAGGAAAAAGAGCACCCAAACCGACCTTATTTACAGGAACTACCCCGAAAAATAACAAAGGTACCTACACTGCACACATTTTTGGAATTTTACTGAGGGCAACTCGTGCCAAATACACGTCATCTCGGTACATTAGATAATCTTTTAAAAATCAAACCGTAGCTCAATTACGAAAATATTTTCTCAAAATAATACATTATGCATGTATATAGATCCATCCATCAACATGGAGATCAACAAAACATTTTTAAAATATTTTTTTCTATTTTCAACAAAATGTTTCACACCTGAGACTCAACCTCGTAGGCGAGCTCCAAACCTCCAAAAAGTGTTGAGAATTTTTTTCACAAACCACCATTTTTAACAAAATTCTCTGTTTTCAAGAAAACCCTTTGAAAATAATATTACTATATGTCATACAGTACTATAAGTCATGAAAAGCTAACAACATGCTTTCTATCAGAAAAACAAGACTTAAACAGAAAATATGGCATTTGATGCATTTTCTACCCAGTAAAAATACATATAATTGCATATAACACCCTCATAACAGCAGTAGGTCTAGAATTCTATCTCAGCGAGTCAAAACTCAGCCTCAAAAATTGAACCTCGACGAAACTAAATTCTATCCAGATATATACGAAGCCCCTGGCACCAATATCGAGGATCCACAGTCGTATTGCTGAAAATTAAGCCCCGGCCCTTAGAAATCTAGAGAGAAGGCAGAGAGAACCGAAACTTAGCTTAAAAGAAAGCTCCATCAAAATATCTCAGCCTAAGAAATTTATAGAAAAACACAAAAATCCTCAGTTCAGTCGACTAAATCCCCCACTCCAATCGACCGAACAGACTACTGGAAACACGAAAAACTCCCACCTCCTTGGTTCAGTCGACCGAACACTCTAGTTCAGTCGATCGAACTAGAAAAACTTGGTTCAGTCGACTGGGCCAACCTCTCCAGTCGATCGAACCTTAGGACAATGTTTTTTTCTGCGTAAGAACTGATTTTCCAACCTTAAGAAAAATCAAACAAGCCTCAACGGAACCTGAACACACGCCAAAGATGTACCTAACACCTTCCGAAGGTTACAAGATAATTCAAACACTTAATCATTCATAAATGAATCGAGTCGCGGTCTCACAACTCTCCCCCTCTTAAAGGAATTTCGTCCTCAAAATTCAACACTGAAACTCAAGCTAAACACTAGCCCGTCAACCATCAACAATCTTAGATGTAAACCCAGCGATACTGCACCACGATAGAAATGCTTCGACAACACTGTATAACAGTAGAAATGCCCCGGCAACGCTGTACAACAGCAAACATGCCTCAGCAACTGAAACCCCAAAAAATCATCATCACAAAACTGATACCAAGAATACACATCCTTAAGAAATCAATCTCCGTACAGATTGTTCACACGTACAAGTTCCACTGACATCACTGTCATCCAGGAAACATCCCTGAAACACCAGATCAAAATCCAGCTCACACCGCCAAACACCAACACAGAACTCTCGCCAACACAACTACTCCAGCGAAAAACACAAAGCAAGAGACCAATTCCCCATGGTACCTGATCTCAAACATCCTCTATGCTCGAACACATAGACTATCACTCTCGTCTTCATTGCCACATACCGGCTCAATCACATCTCACCTTGCTCCCCAAGAACTATCTCCACAAATCCAAACACACAATGTCTAGCCCTGACATCGGTCACACGATGTCACACAACTGCACACAAACTTTCTCAGGTCCTGATGATCACCAGATGACAACCGACTTTGATACCACATCATCATCCTACCGATGCCAATATCTCCATTATTGAAGCTATCATGACACCGATCTACGAGCAACAACATAACACCTAATTCCATAGAGAAGTTCACTTAACTCACCTAGAACACCAAAGAACAGATCTCAGCAAACCCTCAAACCTTCATCCTCTACTCAAACTTCCATTTCAAACCACCATTCTTACCTAGGAGAAACATCAGGTGGTACACCATTGTCTAAGACGAAGTTCCACACAACAGAAAACTAATACGGCATAAAAAACTCACGCAGTCGCCTGACCCCAACGAGTCACTTGGCCGAACATGACACACAGATAGGAGATTTCCTAGGTATCCAAAACCTAGACAAACCCAACCACATTGTTCGTGCAACAGCACGTCACTACACATCTCAACGTCTTACCATCAGATCACTGATACCAAAACTGCAGACCAATCTCATGTCGAACATGGTCGCCATCATCAGACAAAGCAACAAAAGACTGTCATCCAACATCAAACCACATACGCCTAACACATACAGCAAACCTTTGAGTCCACAAGGGCAAACTATTCGGGCCCAAGATACCAACCAAGACTTGCATATTACACTTAGCAATTTCCTCTCATCCAGACCTCATCACGGCCCTTCCGTTCCAAACCAAACAATCGCGTCGGTCCGAACCGGTCACGCCAACCAAGGCTTCTCCAACATCATACTCTCGGAACTACCAACCATACAAACAATAGTTATGCCGAAGTACAACACTTACCACAGTCGACAACTACTTCTCGACTCCAAGAACTCTGAGCAGTTCCAAGCCAGATTCACAAAAGTCTATCAAAAAACCCACCATACACATCACAGCCGCACTGTTTCGATAAACCCCAGCTCCGCCAAGAGCTAAAAACACAACCATATGCGCACAACGGTCAACGATCCTCAACTAATCACTGCAAAAGAATTTTACGTCTCAACACCAACTCCCTTGTTGACAAGAATCATCACAAGCACTCCGGTCTACCAATCAAACCTCACATGGATCACAATCCAATTGGTTCAATCATCCGTTGAAACCACAAAGGCTTAGTCCAACCATCACCCAATCATAGCTATACAAGTTCCGAGTCACAACACAAGTCATAACACAAGTCACGACACGGGTACAATTCTATTGAGATCCACAATCTCAGAACACGACCAAATATGAACCCATCAAAAACTTGACATCTCCATCCAACCAAGATGAAACAACTCACACCAAACAGTTGTCAAGACAATGGTCCACAAGAAAACTCTCTCTCCCCTTCCATCCCAAGAAAAGAAAAGGGCCAACAAGAAACCATGACCCAACCTTAGCGTACTGGGAGTACTTCTCAACCCTTAGCCTCTAAGAACTCTGTAAGTCTTACCTCAAGGCCACACTGACTACAGTCACACAGCTGCTGTCAACTCCGATCACACAACTCAGGTCATCCGCTACACCAAGCTCTCTCTGACCTCATTCACACACGTGAACACCATCCATCCGCATACCTGGCACAACACATACCACTGCGCCCAAAACCTCACTTCACACAGTTGCGCTTACTCACCTACCTAACTTCTGCTAGGCAAACCACAGTCACGTCTTGGTCTCAAGCCCACTGTCCAAGGCACAGCATCAAACAAAGAGAACCCAATTATGAGACTTTTTATTTAGAGTTACTAATAACTCCCACAACCATGCTAACACCTTTCGGACTTCCGCTCTCAAAGCACACATCGATCACAGGCATCGTACCTACGATTTCTCACCTATCACCCAGGCTAGTCAAACCACTTGATCCATTGATGAACCTCATCACTCCACACTTCGTTCCCATGGGTAAACAACATACCCATCTCTGAACCTAAGGTGGAACACAAACAACCTCCAGACATATCATACCCAATATACGTCATCTCAGCACTAAGCTAACCACACGAACTTCGTACGGTTCCCAAACGCGATCTCCTAATCACTAGGATATTGACCAAACCACTGACCTGCCTTCCCGTAGGAATCTCACAGAACTGATACTCGTCGCAAGAGCCCTTACGCATTCCTATACAGTCATAACCCGTGCTCTTCCAAGCATAACGGCAATTCACACTCATTCCCATATCCTTGAGTTCACTCACTCGGAACTCAATTTTCAAACCTCAAAAGGTATTCAACATCCAAGGTCGTCAGAAAACTCTAACTACCATCGACATTCTGCAAGTAGGGAGATTCCCAGAACCACCCACGTTCTGCTATCTCAACATACGCTCAGCCAAGGATTATCACGCTCCCATCCACTATGCTCCCGTCTATATCCCATCCGGAGTACACGGCTCATGACATAGCATGGCTTACGATGTACCTAATCCATCACACGGCCAAAACCACATACATCAAAACCCCGAAAGGGATTACCACTTTCCACAGATCCCATCATAACAACTAAAATCTAGGATTTCCAACACCCAATCGCCCCTACTCACAAGGCTATCCATGACACATCTACAACTTCCGGTAACTTACTCTCCAGAGAAGCCAGCTACCCAAGTCAAAGCCATCAACCTCACTTCCACTATACCTGAACAAAACTATGCTCAAGCAATCAACGGTTTGCCAACTGAGACCAACCTCACACGACTGAACCCAACTCACTGATGAGTTCCGCAACATACCAAGCAATCGACGCTCAACCCATAACCCTGCTTCTGCAACTCATAGCAACTAAGTCGCATAACCAAGACCCAACCACAGTCTCGTCGTCTCTAGGGGTTATAGGTCGTATATGAAGAAAGCATGAAACACAACAACTTAAGGTCGATCTATCATGTTATTTCTACCACATACCACATAATCATGCTAGCACATAGTCACGATGATCATGCAGACACAACACCGTTACCGAGGAGAACCAACAAGAATGACGCGTCACTTTGGATAACTTACTTAGATTCTTTGCTAGAAATTACGTCCATAAAATACGGTTCTAACTTGGCTCTCAAGTCTGTTAGTCCAAACGCCCGAAGACAAGACTAATCAATCCTAAGGTTCAACCTCCATGCTCACATATACACGACATCAACATGCTCATATTCCAAACACATGTAACCAAGCACACATACATCCTCACAAGGTAACGCACCATCTTCTCATAGCACATAGGTATTCGAACCCAAAGCTCTGATACCAAGACGTCACGTCCCAAACTATGGGTCACGCGAAAAGCCGTAGCACAACCACCAAACCACCCGAACAAAAGGGATTTAAAACCAGAAGACCAAACAAGACCAAAACTTTTGTAAAAACGTACTACCGATGATTTATTGATTTAAAAGAGTAGTCAAAATACTACAGTTACAGCCCCACAGCTATGCCTTTAAAAACCAAGTATAAGTTTTGGATAAGAATTTTTTTTTTATTTTAAAAGAAGCTTAGACCGTTCCAAAAATCTTCCTCGAAGTGCAAGAGTTTAAATGAAGCATAAATCATTTGAAAATCCCATTTGTAAACGGTTGATCCAAACAGCGAAAAACGTAGTATGAAACTACAAAAAATAACAACCGACCCAATGTTCTCTCGAAAGTATTAAAACATGCATACATCCATAATCATAGTATACGATTTACAACATGTTACAAATAAACATAAAACATATATAACAGGTATAAGCTACCTATCAAGATAAAACAGACGTTTTGTCATCAGCCACCTCCGGGCACCACCGGGTCAACCTATAGGACTACGCTTACCTAAAAAAAAATTTACAGCAAAATTTCACACTGTGAGCCAAAGCCCAATAGGAAAAGACAATAAAGCTGTAACATAGGAAATATGCAATCATAAGCATACAAGCTCAATCACATGAGCTAAAAAGGTTTTCCATCCTAAAAACCTACAGTTTTTCATCAGGCTAACACGAGCCTCAAAACGGTTTTATTTTATAAAATCTCACATTTTCGTCCTCAAAATCATGCATATCATATAGTGGGAGCTAACTCAATCACATAACCAAAATGTTTTTCGTCATAAAATCCCAAAATTTCCACAAATCTCCAAAACATTTTTTCCATCACAACTAAGCATTTATACAATGCAAAACACATTTTTCAGTTAAACAAAAACAGTAATCAAAACATCGTTCCCTCATGGAATGTACTATCATGGAAAAAAAATGAATATGATCATTTGTACTGAATCCATCACAAGGGGATAGAGGTAACAACTATAGACTCCTACCCATTACCCTAGTCCTGAACCACTTAAGGCTTCCTAGGTAATGACAGGTTTTATACGAAACATCACGACGTAAAAGCTAACTTTATAGGCCCGATAACCCGAGGGAAAAGAGCACCCAAACCGACCTTCTTTACGGGAACTACCCCGAAAGATAACAAATGTACCTACACTGCGCATGTTTTTAGACTTTCACCGAGGGCAACTCGTGCCAAATACATGCCATTCTGGTACATTAGATAATCTTCTGAAAACTAAACCGTAACTCAACTACGAAAATATTTTCTCAAAACAATACATTATGCATGTATATAGATCCATCCATCAACATGGAGATCAACAAAATATTTTAAAAATATTTTTCTTCGTTTTTAACAAAATGTTTCAAAACCTGAGATTCAACCCCGAAGGCGAGCTCCAAACCTCCAAAACACCAAATGTTGAGATTTTTTTCACAAAACCACCATTTTGCAACAAAATTTACCGTTTCAATAAAACCTTTTGAAAACCATACTACCACATGTCATATAGTATATAAGTCAAGAAAAGCTAACAACATGCTTTCTATCAGAAAAATAAGGCTTAAACAGAAAATATGACATTTGATGCATTTTTAACCAGTGAAACCACATATTAGAGCACCCTCATAACAGCAGTAGGTCTAGAATGCTATGTCGGTGAGTCAAAACTCGAAGCGTTAAAAATGAAACCTCAACGAAACTGAATTCTGTCCAGAAATATACGAAGCCCCTGGCACCTATATCGAGGATCCACAGTCGTATTGCTGAAAACCAAGCCCTGGGCCTTTAGAAATCTTGAGAGAAGGCAGAGAGAATCGAAACTTAGCTTGGAAGAAAGTTTCATCCAAATATCTCATCCTCAGTTCAGTCGACTGAACCCCCCACTCCAGTCGACCGAATAGCCTACTGAAAACACGAAAAACACCCACCGCCTTGGTTTAGTCGACCGAACACCCTAGTTTAGTCGACCGAACTAGAAAAACCTGGTTCAGTTGACTGGGCCAAACCCTCAAGTCGACCGAACCTCAGGACATTGTGTTTTTCTGCGTAAGAACTGATTTTCCAACCTTAAGGCAAATCAAACAAGTATCAACGGAACCCGAACGCACGCTAAAGATGTGCCTAACACCTTCCGAAGGTTACGAGAAAACTCGAACACTTAATCATTCCAAAATGAATCGGGTCAGGGTCTCACAAAGCGAAAAGATTAATATTCTTTTTCTGACGTCTTGCCAAATATATTAAACTTAGCCTTTCTGAGAGGGAACCCATGATTTCATTATTTTCTTTAAGTGTTAAAAAAAATCAAAAATAAGCAAAAATAAAAATATATATATTTTTTCATTATCCTGTGAATATTAGTCTTTATATTCTTAATTACTTCGATATCTTGTGTGGATGCTTGACTGTAACATTTTTCAGAATAAGAATTTTTTTAAAACTTTTCTGATCAGGTGAAATCTTAAATCATTTTATTTTTACATTCTATGTCTGTTTTCATCCAATGAGGAGGACATTGGATAGTTCAAGTTGGGGGGATAGGCATTTCACTTTATCAGTTTAGTTTCTGTTTAAAAAAATTATGTTTTTCAGAAATTTAATTTGGAATTATGAATCTTGTTCCTCGGATAAATGAAAGTGTGATTTTTGAGTTGCTAAAATTTTTATGAAAAATGCATTACGGACTTGTACACTCAGCTTTTATGCACTGCACACGCGGCTGCTTAATCGGTTTTCATGCTAATGAATGTTGATAGTGAGAATAACTGGAAAAATAAAAAGGCAAAGACTTAATCTTTAGTGAGCTTTTGAGACTGTCTTTTTTTTTTTAGGGATTTTTTTATATTTACTCATATTACATCTTGTTTCAGCATGATTAGTCGTTGATTAATCTTGTTATTCATTCATTTCGGCTAAGAGTTGAGAACATTATAATAAAGCTCATTTAAAAAATTTTAGAAATAAGGACCATGCAAAAGAACTATGTCAAACTTGTGAAAGGATTTTAGGCCATGTTTCTATATGTGAACCTATTTGTATTTTTTTTCTATTGAATTGACTCTAGTCCCCCCTTTTGAGCCATTTACATGTATGCATTTTTCTTGGTCCCTTGTTATATCTGAAAATGTCATGTGAACAGGTTAAGTGGTTATATGAGTACAATAAAGTCTACAATAAAAAAAGGGCAAAAAAGTTTGTAAAAAAAGAGTAAAAAAAAGAGAAAGAAAAAAAATTAAATGAAAAAAAAGGACCAAGAAAATGGACAATTGAGTGATAAAAAAAATAAAAGAGATGAATGAGTAAATGACAAAATATGAAATTTTGTGGAGTATAAAATAAAGACCCATTTGATTCCAAAAAATATGGATCTATTTGATCCTAAGAATGACATAGTTTAATGTGTGGAAATAATTGATTAAAAATGATGAATGAAGCACTTCGTATATTCTCAACAATTAACATTCTAATCACGAGATTAAGAGTCATTTTTTTGAATTTAGCGTCTTTTCGTGTCAAAAGTATGCGGAATATATTTGATTTGCTTAACATAACCTCTGCTCATTCTACGAGTGCACCAATATATAAATATGTTTCTGAGTATTTAATTGTGAGTGATATCAAGTGAGAATTGAAATTAAGACATAGTTTTAACAGAAGTTCAAACTTTAAATATTCTGAGCCATGATACTGATACACGTAGTTGAGACTTTACACACATTGAGTACAGGTCTATGGGAAGATGATTGTGCGGATGGTAGTAACCAGGAAATTGTACAATTTGATTGTTGGGAGTATGAAATTCACAATTTTAACTTAAAGTTTTCACAATTTTAATGGCTTATTGCACATGCTAAGTGCAATCGTGTATCCTACGAAAATGAATTTAGTTAGATTTTTTTAATCGTCTTTTATTTTTATTTTGCTCGAGAACTAGCAAAGTGCAAGTTGAGGGGTGTGATTGGTACGTAAAAGTACCGATCAAATCCTACGAGGTATGCTTTACTAAGCCTCAATTATGTGTTTACTTATATGTTTTAGTACTATTTTAGTGTTAGCATTGGAAGAGGTAAGATAGTGGGAAAATGGTCTAAAATGGATAAAAAACTGTCAAAGGTCAACAATTTCAACGTGGAAGTCAAAAGTATTAAAACAACTTTGTTTCAGTTATATCTCAGGACCCAAAGACTCGGCACCATGGTAACACTTCAAAGTTCAAAAAATTTGGTAAAAAGGTTCAACATTGAAGAAAATAAAGTTTCAAAAGAAATTTGGTAAAAAATATGCAAAAAGTGAGTGAAGAAAATTGACATACCTTCGCTATTGTGGTCACAAATTTTTGTATAAAAGAAATTTTGATATGATACTAGAACCATTGGAAAGTAAATTTTTGGGGCTTCAATTTGAATATAAGAATGACCATATTCAGAGTTTAGATGAAGAAGTTATGCTCATTTGAAGTTGGGACAATAGTGTAATCGCATTTTTGCAAAATTCTATCTAGACGAAAATATGGGCGTCTGGATGAAAATTAACCAGAATGATATGTGTCCTTACAAAAATATGGGCATCCGAACGAAAAAGCTACTATTGAAAAAGCATCGAGATGAAACGGGAAGTGTCCGGACGAAACGAGACAATCAGAATTTGATTAAAACACTAAAACAATGAGCATTAATCATCTCTATAAATACAAAGCTTGGTGGAATCATTCAGCAACTTCTAAATCTTCAAAAAATATATTGAAAACTCATCAAGAGGCAAGTGTGGAGGCTCGAGAAGTGACAGGAAGACGAAGACGGAGGTCTACGAACCAATTCTTCTTTAACTCTTCATGGATTAGAGCTGAAACATAATTGCCTGATCTACTTCTTCCTAGGAGATGATGAACCCCTAGTCGGTATTTTAGGATTAGCTTAGATTTAAATTTCTTTTTTATTCAGATTCAGTTCGTTGTATAATTTTGAAACGTCAATGTTTAATCATCGAGTTTTTAATTTGATTATCTAGTTTTTGTTTTTAC
This sequence comes from Heliamphora exappendiculata, assembly GCA_034768845.1. Classification (NCBI taxonomy): domain Eukaryota; kingdom Viridiplantae; phylum Streptophyta; class Magnoliopsida; order Ericales; family Sarraceniaceae; genus Heliamphora; species Heliamphora exappendiculata. Next base: position 29,276 of record JAOTRH010251902.1, on the reverse strand, counting down.
TTTCTGTGATTGTAATAACCAGATCATACAACTATTATATGTTCTTGTTTTTATCCAAATATGAGATATTTTATGCTCGGATAGGACGGGTCGTGATGGGATCACTCGAACGATGCATGCCATATCTAAGATAGGATATACTGGGTTTGGATTCGACCTTATCCTCTTGCTAATTCGTGTCAGTCTTGTAGTCATAACCGAATTGAATTGAATCAAATGAATAAAATAGAAACTGAATGAAACTAAAATACTGCCTCGGGTAGATTCAAACTTTAGAAATTTATATTATCTTTTAGATTTAGAATAATTTTTATTATTTTATTTTATTCAAATCAACCATATTTTATAATCTCAATCAAATTCTATTTCAAATTAATTTTAGATATTAATATGAGAATATCGTTACTTAGCTTATTTGTCCCCGTTAAAACGATACCTGCACTTAACCACTATTCTACTAAAAGTAGTTAATTTTAAGATTTTAAATATTTATAGACCAACAAAAAGTGACTTTTGTAATTTTTAAGCTCAAAATGAGAAAAAATTGTAAAAATTAAGTATTGTTATGATCCAAGACTTTTTATACAAGTACTATATATACAAATATAATATTATAGACCAACAAAGGTAAATGAATCATTATTAAAATTCATACACACTTAAATAAGTCAAAAAGTCACATCCAGTCAAAGTAGCTTAATTGTCTACATTTAAATAATTAATTATTGTTAATATTTTTATAAATTATAATAATAATAATAACACTAAAATAATTCATTTTAGTAAGCTAGAAGAATAAAAAGATACATCAAATCAATTTTAAAAAACTTTCTTGAACAATATAGTGCCAAAACATTACCAAATAAGTAATTAAAGCAAAATAAAGCACTTTAAACCACCCAAACAAACCCCATCCGAATTCCCCACTTGCAAAATCTGAAAATATTTCTTAAATATCTTTCCACCTCCTATGCAACCTATGAAACCAATAAGAATGAAGAAAATTCAAAAAAAGCTTTCATGCCATGATTAAGCCCACTAACTCTTTTCTCTATAAATATAATACCAAACACCCCATTCCCTTTCTGCATATTTCGGCCACTGGAGAGAAAAACACCAGATTTTTGTGAGCTTTGAGTGTTCAAGTATTGTGAGAAAAAGAAAAAGTAAGAAAAAGAAGAAGAGGAATCCAAGAAGGAGTAAGGAGGATACACAAAGCTAAGTTCTAACTCTTCACTCACCATCACCTACTCTTTCTAAGGTAAGAAACTCCTTCAAACCCTTTGATGTTCTTTCCTAAGATACCCCTCAATCCATCTCTATAACAAACCCTAAGAAAATAAAACAAAGAATAAGTCAAAAAGGTGTCATAGGAGTATAACATGAGCTGTTTGTGTAAGATTGTGCTTTGCATATGATTGCATGTGTTTATTTTTGAGTTTTATGGCCTAAACATGTTCTGGAGTTTTGGTTTATGTGAACTTATAATATGCATGTAAAGAAAATATGTCATAAATGTACACAACATAAGCTAAGCAACCAAAACCCTAAGTAGACTGATTTTTCTAGACTTACTCACTTTCTGTCACCAATTTTTAATTATCATAACTAAATGTAAAAAAATGGTCTTAACGTGATTTTTGTGTTCAGATTTAAATTTTTGAGTTTTCTTTCATACAAAATTGGTTTGAAGTAATTTCGTTGAGTAGAACTCCAGATGTGTTATTTTTACCAAAGAGTGCCAAGTCTTGACCAATCTAAGTTGCAGACCTAAAAGTCCTAAGGTAGAGTGAGAACCGAGCTTAGGTAAAAACATAAAAATTGTAGAGGACATATCTATCTTTCTTTCAACCAAAAATGAGCCATAAATATGAAGTCTTGATAGGTCAAAAGTCTTCTCAAAGTCACTGTTGATATTTAGTGACTGACAGAACTCTCTGTCACACATTTTTGTGAGGCCCAAAACTCAACTTTTTAGAAGCCAAATCCAAAAGTGGTAAACATAAAAAATGTATATAACATATTAAAATAAATACTGAGAAAAAGTAAGCCCAAAATACTCTCGGATGATTCCCCAAAGATTTTGAGTATTCTCTGTTAAAAACGCACTTTGCATACCTTTTTTAGGCTGACTGAACCTTTTTTATAAATTGGCCAAAATCTCGAACATTTTCTAAACAATTTGCCTTAACACAAAACATGAAACTTGTAGGGAACACCTTAAACTAGAACCTCACTAAAAATCAGAGCCGTAGTCCTTGAATTAATGTCCCAAAACCGTGGCCAATAGAGGCCCAATTTTTAAAATTTTCTCTGTAAAATGCTGAAGGATTTTTACTAAAATAAAATAAATGACCTTTTTACTTTAGGAACCGACCTTGGTGATGAATATGAAAGTTGTAAAAAATATTTTTATCTAATTGGTGTTCAAAATTCAAAAATTAAATCCATGTCTAAGTGCTTTAAAATACTGTCGCAACTTTAAAACTAACAATCGAACAATTACCTAAAATTGGCTAAGTGTACTAATGGCGTGTTACTTATGGGACTTGAGTATATGAACCTTATATGAACTTTGTGAGTAATTAATGTATAAAAATGATGCTTTTGATGAAATAAAGTCATGCCGATGGTTCGATTCTATGTTGTATAAATTGTGGTTATGTTTCGCATGCTTGTACTTGATACCTTAGCAAATTGTACCATGTGCCTTATCATATATATATGTCATGATTAATTGTACACGAGAAGTATATTGCATGCCATGAGCAATTCTACATTGCATATTGGATTTGTCGGAGTCCTTTTCGTATCTACCGTTGTGGGTGGTTATGTTGAAATTATTCTTTTTTTGGCTCCTAGTCTATGGCGTCCTTGGTAGCCATTTTTTTTGTAACTATTTTGGGATATATTTCCTCTAAGCACCCTGGGTGGTTCTCGGTGTTATAAAAGAAAGATTTGTTATTTGTGAATATTGTTGGGCACCACGGGTTCGTCACTAGAAATCTAGTTTTGGTAATTTAGACTTTGAGTTGATACTAAGTGAGCATCCTAGCTTTAATGTGGGTAACCTCATAAAGTCCCATCACAGCAATGACAATAAGTCCCTGAAGAGGCAATAATATAAAGTCCCAACATGGCATTGATAATAAGTCCCAGATGAGGCAATAATATATAGTCCTAACACGGAATTGACAATAAGTCCCTGAGGCAATAATATAAAGTTCCAACCCGGAATTGACAATAAGTCCCTAATGAGGCAATAATATAAAGTCCCATCACGATAATGACAATAAGTCCCTGAAGCGGCAATAATGATAACAAGTCCATACAAGTAATAGAAACAAGTCCTAAAGTGGAGCTCCTATTTTTATTTCTGGATACAAGTCGGGTTGGGCATCTGCATTGCATTCGCCTGTATCACATACTTGCACAATTGTTCTTATATATGCTTACATGTTAAAAATGTTAAATTGTCTGTCTCTTAGGCCTTAAATTGTACTGGGTATTATACGATATGTATTGTAGGATATTTTGTTATGAGTTTGTTAGACGGTTTAGGAAATTTACTTTTGAGTTTCGGCTCATGGCATTCGTGTCACAGGTAAAGAAGAATTCTTTGAGGAAGCTGCACCTGTAGGGGAAGAAGGTTTCGAGGAGCAAGGTGAGTAGTAGAAGCCAGTCTATCCCAGCAACGCCAATTGAAGAAATTGAATACCACCATTTTTGTTCTTTTGTTTAGTTTTCACGGGCGTATTGTAATTTTTTGTTAAATTTTCTGGTGAAATTATAATCATTATGTACTTTTAATCAGTTTCAAACTCTTAATGATGTATTATTTATGATATTTAAATATAAATGAATGTTTAGAATATTTTTCTTACCTATACTTATGTCTTGACGTGTCCGAATGACGAGACGTCACAAAAATTATTTTTAGGTACCGGTCACGCAAGTTGATCCAGAGGTGCTGGAGGGGTGGAAAAGCGATAGTCTTCCTTTTTGCTCATTTTGAACATGTATGCTGTAACATATATTTCGATGTTGGAACTGCGTAATGTAAGTCTTTTGGCGATTATATACAATACATGTATGCTTATATTAAGAGTGTATTCTCAGGTTGGGTGCTATGTTTGGTTGTTTATGGGTGTTTCACGTGTCCTGGAGTTTGGGGCATGACATGAAAATTATGATTGATTAGAGGTTAAACAGTAGACTAAGAGTTAGAGATTCGATGGTGAAAGTGGGGTATGTATCTACGAAATGTTTGGTCTGTGTGGCGTATCTAGCTTAAGTGACACTTTAGCTTCATGTGACCGTATTGATCTTCATGGCTGTGATGCTGGAGTGGTAATCTCGATTGTGTTGAATCTTGGCCTTGAAATGATGTGAAACTTAGTTTTTTCGCGAGATGAGAGTTGTGGTTTGCGGGCACGAAACTGATTGAGAATTGATAGAGGGTGAAGGTTTAGATGGAATGTTGGTAAATCATGAGAAAAAAATGCGTTCTTTGGAGTTTCTGGTGATTTGAGTGAGTTCTTCTCTCTGGAACCAGATGTTTCTTGTTTTTGCTCAGGAATGAGCATCTCATCAGCTTCAGTGATAGCATTTCTGACGTACGTAAATTGATGATGTGACTTTAAGTTTTGTAGTCATCAATTGATTGTGAAAGCTTGAACAAGATTTTGGATAGTGTTGAATTTTGGGAATAAAATTTCTCAAGGGGGAAGAGTTGTGAGGCTCAAATTTTCTTTTAAATTTTGTAATATTTTCTCGACGTGTTATAAAATGCATACAGTCGTTATAAAATGGTTTGTTTTTTTATGATATATGCATGCTGTGGCTTAGAAATACTTGATAGGATAAATCCCAAACTGTTTGGGCATTGTGGTGAAAAAGTTGGGCATTGTCTTGAGACTGATCTATCGGTCTGAAAATATTAAGTGCGCATGGGGCAGATCAAAACATTGGTTTTTGGTGCCAAGCTTATGTTGCAAGCTTCTCCTTCTTCTCTCTAAGTGATAACTTGAAACCTTAGCCCTCTCTCAAGATTTTTTATTGCACTGGGTGTGATTTTTGACGTTGCGAGAGCAGAATAGTGTTGTAGACGCCTAAGGCTTCGCATTCATCAAGACAAAATTTAGTTTTGGTGACGTTGGTTTTTCGGGAGAAGTTAAAGCGTCAAGTTTTTAACTCTTTATGGTAGAATTCTGGACTATCTTACTTTAAAGTGGTGTTATATGTGATTATATATATTTTTACCGTGTTTAAATGTTATGCCCTCGACCCGAGGTACATGAACCCCATGAGAAAACCTAACTTTATTGAGTAAGTGGTGGGAACCTTTTTCTATAATTCCACTTCTCCAAGTTAGTTTATTTTCAAACTTGTTATCTTCCTAAGATTAGTCATTTGAATCCAACCATACTAAACAATCTTAATATCATTATCTTTCTTCCAATTTCATATCATAGATTACCAACTCACAAATTTATGATGATATTACTTATTCCTTTACTTATTTTTAAGAGAACTTAATTCCTTGATTTACAAAATAATCTAAGTATAGATTTTAAAAATTTTGGCAAAGTTTTTTCTGTTTTTTGAATTATTTCAAAATTTCATGTGTATCTGTCAAACTCAATTATCAAATATATTTAGGCTCAACCTGAATTTTAACTCACAATCACAGTTCAATATAAGAGAAACTAACCATTTTTATATTATCACAATAGCATTCACTCCTAATATATTAATCTAAACTAGCTAAAACTCCAACCAATACTATAAATAATCCAATTCAATTCAATCTATTTATCACCCAACTTTTGTTGCAACTAAGACAAATTCAAAGCACACATATATCAATTACAATCAAAGGAAATTGTATTTATACACATTAGAGTCAAAAATTTACATAGAACCATTTTTAATGGAAACTATTTTGTATATGTCTTGAAAACCTTTTATCCAGCGTCAAATCATTCATCAAATCGTTCTTAGTCATTACAAAACCTGTAAAAGGGTAAAACCAACAAACGTGAGTCGAAATTCGTAGGATAAATACTAACAGAAGTAAAATGCATGATTTGTGAGGTATGAATGACATGCTATAATGCAATTTCATTCAAATTATGCCTATAACCTATTTTATCCCTCATTTCTTCATACTTTATTTACTAATCTTTTTTCTTTCTTATTAAATCATTTAACTTTCATTATTATTTTCTTCCATCGTTTTCATAACTCACACATCTCCATTTGTTGTAAACTTAAATAAAACACTGAGTCTTTTTAATCCCGCTAACTCTTAAAGTTTATGACACTACTTCTTAACTTATCTTTAATCTTTCCCTTTTCTATATTAAATAAACTTATTATTCCTTTTCCATTCAATATTTAAACTATCTTTTAATTCCTTGTCTTTTCTTTTCTTTCCATTAATCACTTTTTCTTTCTTTCTCCTTCACTTTATTTCTTACTTTCCTTCTTAACTCATTTTTTAGTTGTGTACACCTTTCATTTCCATTTAAATCGCTACCCTTTCTGATATAATAACTAAATTTTCTTTTCTTCCTTTTCAATTACATTTTTCCTTTATACTTCTTTAGTTTTCATCTTCATTATCATTTTCTCTTTAATAAATTATTGGATACCAACACCCTTACCTTTTATAAAACTATTAACTTTTTTTTCAGTTTATTAGTTCATTATCCACAATTACATTTTATTTCATCAATTCAATACTGAACCGACGTAGGGTGCAGCTTATAGAAATCCCTCCCTATTTTCCCAACAAGTTACGCGAAGCCGTTGGGTAATAAATAACTCTATAACTCACCACTACAATCATCTGAAACCAACGTCGGGTACAGTTTATAGAAATCACTCTCTATTCCCTCAACAGGCTACGCAAAGCTGTTGGGTAATAGATAACTCTATAACTCACCACGACATAGTCACGTCTGTTTTACGGGGGCTAACCCGAGGAAAACGGTACCGAGCTTGTGTAAATTTTTGATCTTTCACCGTGGAGTTAGTTAAGCCCAACTTATCACATTTATATCAACGGTTCTCATTTTTATCCTATCTCCCCCCCAATTTATTCTCAGAACTCTACATTTCTCAAATTACCTTCATGGTATCTTTTTATTACAATATCACAAATTCTAAATCATGTTGCAAAATCATAAATTCTTCACCATAACCATTCCTCATTAGGTTTATCTCGTTATTTACAATTCTCGCTTCAAAATTATATCTCATTAATTCTTCATATTAAAACTTTAATATTCATCAACAGTAACCTAAATTACTCAAACAATTTTAATTCTGATATCCCCTTCTTCAAATTTCAAACCATAAACTTCCAAACTATTCATAAACACGATTTATATGTATTTATTTTATATTTTTCTCATCATAAAATGATCACAAGCTCAACTCTTACTTAAATATAACAAGTTTCATCATATGAGTTATGAATGAATTAAAATATTCAAAGTTTTTAGAATTTTGCTTATTTAATGCAAGCTAATCAATTATGAGTTCTCAACCATATATAGTAATCCCATTGTATTTCATATTATTCTTGTCTCATAACTTCAAACACTCTTTTTATAAATTAGAATTAACTCCATAACTTAAGTATCAAGAAATCAAGGTTTCAAAAATTAACCCACCAAAAACCATGTTAGGAAATGCTAAAACTTTATCATATTGTCTTATTCAATATGTAATCACTTGTAATTTCTTGTATTTATACTAAGTTTGCAATTCAAGCTATTAAGATTTAGATTTTATGAAAATAGGGTACAATTCAATACATGTAAAATTTTCAGTGTAAGTTAAACCTCAATTTACCACAACCATTTCGTGAACTTCGTAATTTCATAGTTCAACCATATTTCGACCCATTGTCCAACTTTCATAAAATCAAGTCATTTTAACAATTTAGTTCCCTCTCTTTAAACTATGAGTGCAATCACCACCCTTCGTTTGTCTCATTTGACTTACACACGAACTTTCAATATTTCTTCATCATTAGATTTACCATACAGTCGCATATAGGTTAGACACAACTCTAACATACTTGTGATATTTATTTTCATTCATATTGAATCACATTTCTAGGCCCAAGCTATAATTCAAGTGCTTCAATTCAAACCATCTCACAAAATTTTGATAAAACACCAATTGTGAGACCCCGAACCTTGTTATTTGAATTATTTATACATGATGACGTGTTTTTCTTCATGTTATATATATCATCGATGCATGGTTTATGTTTTGGAGTTTTAGAATAGCATGTAGACGTGTTATATGCTTTCTCGGACCTTGTTTAGGCTTATTTGGTTGGCCTTAGAATGCAAAATCGAGACCAAAAACTAGTAGGCTCAAACCCTGGGGTTTGATCGATTGGGTTGCTATGTTCAGTCGACTGAACTGTGACGGTTCACGTTTTTTGAGGAGCTTCAATCGACTGTAGTGGCCTCTTCATTCGACTAAACTGCCTTTTTGACGAACTTATAAGTACTCCAGTGGCTGAAACGTTTGAAAAATGTTTGTTTCTTCCATTCTCTCTGCCTTCTCTTGACATATTTGACTCGTTCGAGGCCTAGTTTTCGACGATCAACTTGTGGATCCTTACTATCTGCGCTGTTAGCTATACGCTCATCCGGTCAGATTCTCGTTTCGACGAGGTCTAATTTTTGAGGTATCAGGTTTTGACCCAACGAAGTAGGATTCTAGACCTACTGTTATTATGAGGGTATTATATGTAATTATATGTGTTTTCACCAGGTAAAAAATGCATCAAATGTCATATTTTCTGTTTAAGCCTTATTTTTCTAATAAAAAGCATGTTGTTAGCTTTTCTTAGCTTATAGTACTGTATGACATGTGGTAGTTTTATTTTTAAAGGGTTTTCTTGAAAATGGTGAATTTTGTTGGAAAATGATAGTTTTTGAAAAATCTCAACACTTGATGTTTTGGAGGTTTGGAGCTCGCCTTTGGGGTTGAGTCTTAGTTTTTGTTGAAAATGAGAAAAAATATTTTGAAAATATTTTATTGATCTCCATGTTGATGGATGGATCTGTATATACATGTATAATGTATATTTGTGAAATATTTTTCGTAGTTGAGCTACGGTTCGATTTTTAAAAGATTATCTTGAAGTACCGGGATGACGGGTATTTGGCACGAGTTGCCATCGGTGTAAGTCCAGAAACGTGCGCAGCGTAGGTGCTCTGTACCTTTGGGTTAGTCCCCGTAAATTGAGTTGGGTGCTTTGTACCATCGGATTATCGCCCGTAAATTGAGTGCTACATTATGGTGCTCCGTATAGAACTTGTGTGTATCTAACCGGTCCCATGATGTATGGGGATTAGAAACTGGACAGGGGTCTATCGTTGCTACCTCTGTAGTGTGATGAAGTCGGTGCATAGAATCATATTCTTTTTTACGATAGTAGATTCCATGAGGGAACGATGTTTTGATTACTATTTTTCTTCAACTGTGGTGGTTTATTTGCACTATTTGCAACACATGGTTTGAAGGATGATAACATGGGTTTTATGTTAATAAAATCGTTCTGGGAGACTGGTTTAGTCTGATGGGAAAACTTGTGGGTTTTGGATAGAAAACTTTTGGGTTTTGTGGTTGAGTTCGCTTCCACTCTATATGATTGCATATTACTTGCTTTACAGTTTTGTAGTCTGTTTCTATTGGGTTTCGGCTCACGGGTGAGATTTTCTGTAAAACTATTTTCAGGTGAAGCTTTGGATGATGATCTTGAGTAGATCTAGTGATGCCCGTGCTGACGGATGATGGAAGGCTGTAGTAGTTTTCCTTTTTGGTATGCCTGTTCCTGAAGGCAATTTTGTACGCCATAAGGCGATATACTTATGCATGTTATACAGGATGTTTACTGTTTATCAGAGATGCATACTAGGTTTTCTTGTGATTTTAACAGGTGAATTTGAATGTATGAAAATCTATTTTTCATAAAATTGGCGTTTGGTAGATTTTCACGTGACCTTGGGTTTTCGGGCGTGACAACTTGGTATCAGAGCTCTGGGTTCGAATACCTAAGAGCCATGGGAAAAAGGGTTTGTCACCTGGTGAGGTTGATTGTATATGCTTGCTTGCATGTGTTTAAACGTCAGTTTATAACATGTTAATAGCTTTCTGAGCATGATCGTGTGTATGCGTGTGTATGGAGGTTGAATCTCAGGATCGACTAATCTTGCCTTTGGGCGTTTGGTCAGACATATTTGGAAGCCAAGTTAGAAGCGCATTTGGCCGATGTGTATTCTAGTAAGGAATCTAAATACGTTATCTAAATTGCCGCATCTGTCTTGTTAGTTCTCCTCGGTATTTGAGATGTGTTTGCATAATCTTACGTGCCTATGTGATAGCATGATTATATGTTTATGTTACGTAGTAACCTGTTATAGGAAAGCTTATCCTTCTTACATTGCTTTTTATAGAATTATGTCCACGCGGGGAGTGTGGGGACAGCGTCGTGGCCAGGAGATGCTTGCTACTATGCGAGTTATGGCAGAAGCGACCAGGGCTAGTGCACGAGTTCCTGAGCCAAGGGCTTCTATGGCTATGAGAGAGTTTCGGCGGTTGGATCCTCCAACCTTTGTTAGGGAGCCGGACCCCAAAGTTGCTACTGAGTGGTTGGAAGTAACCACGTCGGTCTTTGATACTCTAGATATCGAGGAGGATGCCTTGCGGGTAAAGTTGGCGGTGTTCCAACTGCGAGAAGATGCTAGAGAGTGGTGGAAGTTCGCCAAGACTACTGTAGATGAGACATGAGCTACTTTCACGAGAGTCTTCTTGGAGAACTATTTCCCGAGATCTTCGAGAGATACTTACCGAGAGGAGTTCCTTTCCCTTGTTCAGGAAAATCTGTCTGTGGTCCAGTATGAGGCCAGCTTTGCGAATCTGTCGCGATTTGCACCAGAGATGGTATCGACTGAGGAGTTGCGTACTCAGAGGTTTGAGAGAGGATTTCGACCTGCTGTCAAGGATAGGGTTGCAGCTCTAGATGTGGAGGTGTACATCAAGCTGGTGGAGGCTGCTATCTGGGTAGAGAACTCGTTGGCAGATAGCCGCAGGGTCAGAGAGGGTAAGAACCAGTAGGGTAGTGGAGATGCATAGTCTCAGGGGCGCAGGAACAAGCATCGAAGGCCGTCTGGACCTAGTTCTCATTTTGTTGGATCATATCAGCTGCAGTCGTCTGCACCTACACCTTTAGTGGCCTCGACAGGATGGCCAGAGTAGAGAGGGTTGATTTGCTTTCGATGTGGACAGCCAGGACATCGTTCAGTTGAGTGCCCGCATAAGGGCCAGGCTCAAAGTTCGGCACCCATCCAGTCATAGGCGAGAGACCCACCTATCTCTTTTGGGTGTGGTTAGTCCTGGCATATTCGCAGATCCTATCCCAGAGAGGGAAATGCTCAGAGTGCAATAGGAGCGTCAGTTACTTCATTTGTACAGAGGCGACAGGCTCTGCAGCAGCCTAGGGCCCAGACTTCTAGGTTTACGGAAGCAGGTGCTTCAGCTCAGTAAGTGAGGCAGCCATCGACTTAGGGTTATGGTGGGCAGACCAGACTACCACAGGCTAGGGCTTATGATCGCGGTGCTTCCAAAGCACCAGTTACATCTGATGCTGCAGCTACTCCAACCATGATTAGAGGTACTCTTCTAGTCTTTAGATCATGGGACAGTGCTCTCATCGACACAGGAGCATCACATTCTTTTCTCTCTTCCACTTTTACATCTGCTTTGGGATTACAGATAGACCTGCTGGGTAGCGCATTGAGCGTAGAGACCCCTGTTAGTGGGAATGTGGTGTTGAGTAGAGTTTGCAGATCTTGTGAGTTAGGAGTCGCCAGTCGTTGTTTAATGTTTGATTTTATCATTCTAGACATGACCACATTTGATGTCATCCTAGGAATGGACTGGCTAACTACCTACCGTGCCTATATAGATTGTGAGCGATGGAGAGTGTTGATCTGTACGCATGTGGGTGACTGCTTTTACTTTGTGGGTGATTGGGATGAGGGCTTGGTTTCTATACCAGGTGCCGCGCAAGTTCGAGGGAGCTTGGGTTCTCTCTTTTCTACTCTCAGATTGGATGTACCAGTTGAGGTTCGAGAGGAGTTACCCCCTGTGGTGTGTGACTATCCAAATGTTTTTCTTGACGATCTGTTTGAGTTGCCACCAAACCGTGATGTGGAGTTCTCTATTGATCTTGATCCAAGAACTGCTCCTATATCTATGCCATTTTATCGCTTTGCACCTGCTGAATTGTGAGAACTCAAGGTGCAGTTGCTGGAGTTGCTGGACAAAGGGTTTGTACGGCCGAGTGCATCGCCGTGGGGAGTGCCAGCTTTGTTCATGAAGAAGAAGAATGGGTCGTTGAGACTATATATATACTACAGGAAGCTGAATCAGGTGACGGTGAAGAACAGGTATCAGATGCCGAGGATTGACGACCTGTTTGATCAGCTGAAGGGATCGTGTTGTTTTTTGAAGATTGACTTGAGATTAGGGTATCATCAGCTTAGGATTAGGGACGAGGACATAGTGCAAACTGCCTTTCGGACTCGCTATGATCACTACGAGTTTCTGATTATGCCATTTGGTATGATGAATGCTCTTGCTACATTTATGGATCTGATGAACCGTATCTTTCACTCCTACCTAGACAATTTTGTGGTCCTGTTCGCGGATGATATTCTTGTCTATTCACCCACGAGAGAGATGCATGAGGAGTATCTGCATATTGTCTTATAGCTTTCATAGGGAACATCGCTTGTATGCAAAGTTTGAGAAGTGCGAGTCCTGGATGACAGAGGTGAGATTCCTTGGGCGCGTGGTGTCTAAAGATGGTGTATCAGTAGACTCTTCGAAGACCAATGCCGTGATAGATTGGCAACGACTGAAGAACGTCTTTGAGATCCGCAGTTTTTTGGGTTTGGCAGGTTATTATCGGCGGTTCGTCCGGGATTTCTCTAGGTTTGCAGCACCGATGACGCGTCTGACATGGAAGGGAATCAATTTTATGTGGAGTGAGTCTTGTGAGTCAGCCTTCTAGGAGCTGAAGAGGAGGTTGACCAGTGCACCAGTATTGATAATTCCAGAGCGAGATCTGGGGTATACAGTGTACTATGACGCGTCACTTGACGGTTTGGGCTGTGTATTGATGCAGGGAGGTAAGGTCGTAGCCTACGGCTCGCGACAGCTGAAGACATACGAGAGGAATTACTCGGTGCATGATCTGGAGTTGGAAGTCGCGATCTTCGCTTTGAAGATATGGAGGCATTATTTATAGGGTGAGTATTTCAAGGTTTTCTCTAATCACAAGAGCTTGAAATACTTGTTTTCACATAAAGACCTGAATCTTCGCCAGCGACGATGGATGGAGTTGTTGGGAGACTACGATTTTGATTTGCAGTACCATATGGGAAAGGTAAATGTCGTAACTGATGCGCTCAGTAGGAGATCTCATGGTTCGTTAGCTTCTGTGGCTATACGGGAATGGGACATGCTTGGAGCTGTTGGGGAGTTTGGTCTGTGTCTCAGGGAGACGGGGGAAGGTGCGACTTTATATTCTGTAGCTTCACAGCTTGCATTACTTGCACGCGTGTTAGAGGCTCAGCGGACCAATCAGGAGGCTCAGATGATACGGGACCACATTGCTAGTGGGATAGACACAGCAGGATGGGTGGTGAGTTCAGATTAGAGTCTGAGGTTGGCTGGGCGTTTATTTGTGCCAGAGTCGTGCTGTGCTGAGGTGCTATATGAGTTTCATCACTCACGTCTTGCAGTGCATTCGGGAGGCACGAAGATGTATCACGATCTACGCCGACAGTTCTGGTGGACGGAGATGAAGAGGGATGTGATCTGATTCGTTTCTCGATGCTTTACTTGTTAACAAGTAAAGGTGGAAAACCAAAGACCTACTTGATTGCTACAGCTGTTGCTTGTATCTGAGTGGAAGTGAAAAAATATCACGATGGACTTTGTATCAGGACTTCCACCCTGATAGGTTGACGAAATCTGCGCACTTCCTCCCCATTCGAGTGAGAGACCCAGTGGACCGAATGAGTAGATTGTACATTCGAGAGATAGTCCGACTACATGGAGTACCTGTGACTATCATTTCTAATCGAGACCCGCGCTTTACATCACGTTTTTTGCAGAGTCGTCAGGTGGCTTTGGGGACGAGCTTGACTTTTAGTACAGCTTTTCATCCTTAGACCGATGGTCAGTCTGAGAGGACCATCCAGATTTTAGAGGATATGTTGAGAGCTTGCATGCTTGATTTTCGGGGTTCTTGGGAGGATCATCTATCATTGGCAGAGTTTGCCTATAATAAAAGTTACCAGTCCAGTATTGGAATGGCGCCATATGACTCTGTATGGTAGACCGTGTAGGTCTCCTGTTTGTTGGACAGAGGTGGGAGAGACTGCTATTTTGGGACCCGACTTAGTAAAGGAGACGATGGAGCAGATTGCCATGATTCGTCAGCGTCTGGTGACAGCTCAGAGTCGCCAGAAGAGTTATGCAGATCGGAGGAGGAGATCATTAGAGTTTGCAGTGGGGGATCACGTGTTTTTGAAAGTTTTGCTTCGTAGAGGGTTGATGAGATTTGGCCGTCGCGGGAAGCTATCACCACGTTTTATTGGACTCTTTGAGATCCTGGAGAGGATTGGGGTGGTAGCATACCATCTAGCCTTGCTAACTCAGTTAGCATCAGTGCACAACGTATTTCATGTTTCTATGCTTTGGAGGTATGAGCCAGATCCGTCTCATGTATAAGATTGGACTAGGTTGCAAGTTGAAGAGAATGTGACGTATGAGGAGCGTCTCTGTGAAGATTCTGGATACAGTGGAACAGGTGTTGCGAGGGAGAATGATTGCGTATGTCAAAGTTCAGTGGCTTTATCACGGGATTGAGAAAGCGACTTGGGAGCTTGAGTCTGGGATGCGTGCTAGATACCCAGACCTGTTTACCTCGTGACCTTGTAGAGAATTTTGGAGGCAAAATTCCTTAAGGGGGAGAGTTGTGAGACCCCGAACCTTGTTATTCTGAATTATTTATACATGATGACATGTTTTCCTTCATGTTATATATATCATCGATGCATGGTTTATGTTTTGGAGTTGTAGAACAGCACGTAGACGTGTTATATGCTTTCTCGGACCTTGTGTTAGGCTTGTTTGGTTGGCCCTAGAATGCAAAATTGAGACAAAAAACCAGTAGGCTCAAACCCTGGGGTTCGGTCGACCAGGCTGCTATGTTCGGTCGACTAAACCTGCTTTCTTGAGTTTGGTCGACTGGACCAGGGGGTTCGGTCAACTGAACTGTGGCGGTTTACGTATTTCGAGGAGTTTTAGTTTACTGAAGTGGCCTTTTTAGTCGACTGAACAGCCTTTTTGGCGAGCTTGTAAGTACTCCAGTGGCTGAAACGCTTGGAAAATGTTTATTTTTTCCATTCTCTCTGCCTTATCTCTACATATTTGACCCGCCCGAGCTTAGTTTTCGACGATCAACTTATGGATCATTTCTATCTACGCTGTTAGCTTCGCGCTCATCCGGTCAAATTCTCGTTTCGACGAGCCCAATTTTTGAGGCATCGGGTTTTGACCCAATGAGGTAGGATTTTAGATCTACTGCTGTTATGAGGGTATTATATATAATTATGTATTTTTATCGGGTAAAAAATGCATCAAATGTCATATTTTTTGTTTAAGCCTTATTTTTTTTATAAAAAGCATGTTGTTAGCTTATAGTACTGAATGACATGTGGTAGTTTTATTTTCAAAGAGTTTTCTTGAAAACAGTAAATTTTGTTAGAAAATGGTAGTTTTGTGAAAAATCTCATCACTTGATGTTTTGGAGGTTTGGAGCTCGCCATTGCGGTTAAGTCTCAATTTTTGTTGAAAACGAGAAAAAATATTTTGAAAATTATTTATTGATCTCCATGTTAATGGATGGATCTGTATATACATGTATAATGTATATTTGTGAAATGATTTTCGTAGTTGAGTTACGGTTCGATTTTTAGAAGATTATCTTGATGTACCGGAATGACGGGTATTTGGTACGAGTTGCCATCGGTGTAAGTCTGGAAACGTGCGCAGCGTAGGTGCTCTGTACCTTTGGGTTAGTCCCCGTAAATTGAGTTGGGTGCTTTATACCATCGGGTTACGCCCGTAAATCGAGTGGTTACGTTATGGTGCTCCGTATAGAATTTGTGTATCTAACCAGTCCTATGATGTATGGGGATTAGATACTGGACAGGGGTCTATCGTTGCTACCTTTGTCATGTGATGGAGTCGGTACATAGGATCATATTCTTTTTCACGATAGTAGATTCCGTGAGGGAACGATGTTTTGATTACAATTTTTTCTTAACTGTGGTGGTTTATTTTCACTATTTGCAACACATGATTTGAAGGATGAACATGGGTTTTATGTTAATAAAACCGTTTTGGGAGTCTGGTTTAGTCTGATGGGAAAACTTGTGGATTTTGGATGGAAAACTTTTGAGTTTTGTGGATGAGTTCGCTCCCACTCTATATGATTGCATATTACCTCTTTACAGTTTTATAGTCTGTTTCTATTGGGTTTCGGCTCACGGGTGGAATTTTCTGTAAAACTATTTTCAGGTGAATCTTTACATGATGATGGAAGGCTGTAGTAGTTTTTCTTTTTGGTATGCATGTCCCTGAAGGCAGTTTTGTACGCCATAAGGCGATATATTTATGGATGTTATACATGATGTTTACTGTTTATGAGAGATGTATACTGGGTTTTTTTTGTGATTTCAACAGGTGAATTTGAATGTATGAAAACCTATTTTTCGTAAAACTGGTGTTTGGTGAATTTTCACGTGACCCTAGGTTTTGGGACGTGACACCAACCAATAAACCGGGTATCAACTATGTTTTTAATAAACATTTGAAGTCTCTAAATCAAACTATAAACCCAACCTCCTAATCATGATTCAACAAACTTACGTTGAAGTTCACAATATCATTCAATTCATCCTTAGATTAAGTCACATTCATGGTTCCCCCTCAACAAACTTAAAACATTCCCATTTCTCTTTATTGGGTCTAAACTTACTAAACCCCAACTCTTGTTAACTAACCACAAAATTAACCTTCAACTTACCAATCATCAACTAACATGATTCAAGCATCCAACCTAAACTCCATATCCCGAAGGTTAATTTGGTTTTAGAGAAATCATTCTTCCTTGGGTTAAATGATAGTTGTTAGTTCTCTAATCCATAAAAAAAAATTTGATTACATGGCCATATCTACCACTTATATGTCCGAATTTCCTAACATCCTTCAAATATTATGGATTCAAACCCAACATGTAACGCTTCGATCCCGATTTAATATAATTCAAGTATATTTCTTGAAAGTCAACCCAATGTGAAAGCCCATTCTTTACAAGCAATGCATGTAAATGCTCCATTTATATCCAAACTCTATTTAAAAACACCTGAATCAGGCATTCATCAACAAACACACCCAGCGAACCCTGCTCGAGCAGACTCATGACCGCTCGAGCGGTCAGGTACCCGAGAGCACCTTTCCCAAAAATGTGAAATTCCTTCTAAGCTGAGAATAACCACCATTTTCTCTCCGTCTTGAAACATGAATTCAAACTCTTAAAACAAGATTTTAAACCTTTATAAAAGCTTAAAACAATCATCCCTTCCATAAAAAGTTGAAATTGAAACTTTATTGACAAATTTATCATTACAACTTATCAAATAAACTATAAACGTCCTCACATGCATGCATAACATGAGCCTATGGCCCTAAGGCCTTACACACAGGTATGACGACCCTCAATTACAATTTTCCAATTAAATAAGAATTACATCTATACAATTCCATTTCTCCAATTTAACTACCCAAAGGGAAATATGATCTCAAAAACTACGCCAAAGGTCCAACGACTGTCATCACAATCCATTTTTCTCTTCCAGCTATCACATGAAATGTTGTTAAACAACATGGCATGTGAAGATGGTTAAGCAAAGGGCACGCATAAGTCTGATTAAAGAATTTTGTTTGTTCCCCAAATAAATTACTATTGCATAACCGAGTTTTATATAAAAAGGTCATTTCTCTATACTTATTAGTTTCCGTGAAATCATCAAATTTACCATTCTTAATTAACCGACACATTTTACCCCTTTTTATCAACCACACATGTTTTCACATTTCACAATCTTCTCAATTTCTCCACTTAAGGCTTTATTTGCCGAATTCCTTTACCATCTCCCATTAACCAACGTGTTTTACTGTTTGTTCCATTCTCAGATTAAGGTTTTACAAACCCAACCATTCACAATGCACACACTAACACACGCCAACACACGCACTCATTGGCATTTTATACATTTTACCAATTCATGGTTCGAAACAATAGGCAAAGGCATCGGACGAGCGTATAGACTCCCGTAACGTCACACTCAACCCAGCCACACAGGCCCCATGATGTAATGGAACGTGCTATACCCCGATACGACTCGTCTCTTCCTGGTTTACCAGCCGATGGGCAGAGAACCCAATAACGTCCTTCCCCGGTTCACTAGCCGGCGGGCAGAGAATCCAATCTGCGCAATTTTTTGGTCTTTCACCGAAGAGCAACTCGTGCCCAATTTTAAACGATCCATTGGATCCACAAATCGGTCCCTTTTATCGTATCATAAAATAATACACACGTGTGAGTCCAACCCAAACGGTTCCTCTCACCAAACCCATATCACAAACACACGCGAGTCCCCAACCCTACAGGCTCCCCTCGCCTAAACCCATATCCTTTCAAGTTTCTATTATTCGCCATTCCATTGTTTAGGGCTTAGACCCAAACTAACCACTTACATACATTCCCAAATGACAAAATCATTGGTTTTACTCGATAAAACCCATAATTTATACTTGACTCCAACATATGCCACATAGATATGTAGTAAAAGGTTGCAATATATCATGATAATTCCCAATTTAATCACTAATTAAGTCAATTTCATCATATCAATTCTTTAAATCCAAAACCCCACATTTTCATAACTTTAGCTCAAATTTCAAACCCTAGTTTCATCAATTTGGAAATTCAACCCCCATAAATGAACTTGTCAAGATAAATACATGTTAAATCCCTTATGAATCCAAGATTTAACCCCAACTATCACTACATTTCAATTTACAGTTTTATATCACAAATCTCATGCCTTGATGTTCATACATTTGAAAACACAATACATATCACAAAATATTCAAAGATAGTCTTAGATTCTACCTTTGGGATGCTAGATCCACACGAGGGAGCCTCACACGAGCTCCATCCTCAAAAATCTTCATCCGCACGGCGAGAAAAGCTTCTCCAACGTCAGGCTCGGGTCTCCGACGCTTGAACCACTGAAAGAGGGGCATGGAATCACCGTCAAGAGGGACAAATGGAGCTCCATGAGCTCTCCAACTCAAACCCTAGCCCTCATAAGAGTTTTAGAGAGGGAGAAAAGAAAAGATTGAGAAGAAAAGGCCTCTATACGACTTTTTAAAACCTCAGCTTTGCAACAGTCTGCTCGAGCGGACCCCCACCGTTCGAGTGGTCCCCTTCTAGAGAACCTCTCAACCACCTATCTGCTCGAGCGGTCTCCCCACCGCTCGAGTAGTCAACGTTAGGAGGCAAACCTAACTGAAGCTGCACTGAACCATACATTCACAATACATCATCCAACCACGTTCTTCTGCATAATTTCACCCTTAACCATTGGGAACGAGCACATACAAGCTTAAGAATTAATTCTCACGCGCGATTTGCACTCCCAAACATCTCCACTGGACATAACACATACGTTTTCATTAATGCTTGAAAAATATTAAAGGTCCGAGTCGTTACAATCTCCCCCATTTAGGAATTTTCATCCTCAAAATTCAACTCTGGGACTTGAATCAACTGGCTGGTCATTGATAACCAACAACGTCCATGTCACTTGTCCACACACAAATGGCCCCACTAACACACGGGTTACTCTAACATTGTCGAACCGAGATCTAACTCATACTATCGGGGCACTGAGACATCACCTATCTCGGATGTGACCAACCGAAACGAGTACACGTCTCTTCAATGCCAAAAATTTTTGTGACTCACACCTTTATCACATTCCAAGTACATTCAAGAAAACACTATTCATCTGTCCTTACCTCATCATCAATTGCCACCATGCAAATGTCGTCGATCCCAATCACTACATTCATATCACTCGTTCCACTCAGTTCTCAAGTTTAAACTCTGTTCATACTCTTTGATTACTCTTAACTACTTTGCCTTCTAGTGACGCGTCTCACACGTCCACAAGCCCATCATCGGATATCCAGAAAAACATAGTCCCTTCCATTCACATTATCCCAAGGTTTCTCTTTACAAGGTTATACTACACTAATAAGACTCTTAATCGATAAACAACTGCCATATTACCGTATAGAATTCACAGCTCAAGTACATCCACAAAAGAAAGTGTAAAGCACTCAATCGAAAATGGTCGAAACTAAAACCTTTTACCCGGAGTTACCCATAACTCCTTATGACTATAAGAACATCATCCACACTTCTACAAGCCGTGCATCCAAAAACGATTATGCATCCCCTTCGGATTTAGGACTTTCGCTCACCAACTCCAGACCACTCAGACTATTACGTTACGTCGCGGAATTTCACCACTCCACCTTTAACTTCCACGAGCAAGACAACACAACCATCTCTGTACGGCAGATTCGATCATAAATAACTTCCACTTCTTCAAGAAGTATCACATTCATGACATATCAACTAAGCAATTAGATCAATCACATCATTAACACTCACCATAGGCTCTCTGATATCATGCATTTAACACTTGTAGGGGAGAAACACTAAAGTGGTTCATCGCCTCACAAAATATCTGAAACCACTCACACGATAACTTCATCTAGGCACACAGTTATCCAAACATGAAAAGGACTATCCACAACCGAAACCAAACAAACTTCACCTCCCAATTCCAGGCCAATTGGCACCATCATCCCTAGACCTTATGCCAAGTCACAACCACTAACATTGTCAACTCAAGAGATCTTCTTCCACTGACACATCGTCCTAAGACGGCCAAGCCAACTACCTTAACAACATTCATCTCAGGCTTTACCAGCCTCATACACTTACACTTACAAAATATCTTGCACTACATCTTGTTTCTCAATCGCTCAAGCCACAAACTTCTACTCCACAAAGTTTCCCAAATGACCTTAAACGATTACACATTAAGTCACGGCCGTCTCCGACATACATCTCATCATAGGTACATGCATATCACTTGATAACCAATCTGTTGACAACATCTCTAACTCATATTTTCATCCCTCACAAAATTTCCAACCTCTGTTAAGAGATACGACTCGGTGCCATGCCACGAGACAAACACAAGGGCCATCACACTGACCTTCAAATCACAAGTACCATTGCAGTCACTAACAACACCCCGTAGGGGAAGGAACATTCTCAAACACTGTCTAAGCTTAGACTCTCTAATCCACCTTGGGCCAGTGATTATTACGCTCCCGTCCACTATGCTCCCGTTAATACCCAATCTCGGGGTACACAGCTCATAACACAGTACGACTCATGAAATAGCACAGCTCATGACGTACATAATCCTCAACATGCCCATAACCACATCTTATACCCAATCATAGTAAATAACTTCCAAGAGTTTTCGAACACTTTGTCATATCTATTCGTCAAACCACAGATAACGTAACGTACAACAGGTAACTACGATCACCCCCAACCGATATGGGTACAACACATTCCAAACAATCAATGCTCGTCTCACGAGTTTACACTCACCACAATCACACCACAATCACTAATCACCGATTTACACATCCACAACCTATACCATAATCGTGACCACAACTTGTCATAGTCTCTCAAGGATAACTCCTATCACAAGAACATCACAACGCCCAACCAGGTTAAACTCAACTTAACCTTCTAGAGCTACATACTGCTCAACACCTTGTCCTATCATACCAACACATAATCACATATTCACATACCGAGGAGAATTCTTAAGAGAGACATATCAATCTGGGTAACTCGTTTAGATTTCTCGCTAGAATAGACCTCAGCCAAACGCCTTTCTAACATGAACCCCGAACTAGTCAACCGAACGCCCAAGGGCAAGATACGTCATCCCAAAGATCCAACCTTAATGCACAAACATCACGTAGCATACAAATATCAAATATTCCAATGAAATTTTATGCTAGCACACCAATACATGAATGCCACACATCAATGCAAGCTCTCACGTAATGGATCAACCATTCTCACGGTTCCTAGGTATTCTAACCTATAGCTCTGATACCATTTGTAATGCTTCGGTCCCGATTTAATATAATTCAAATATATTTCTTGAAAGCCAACCCAATGTGAAAGCCCTTTCTTTACAAGCTATGCATGTAAATGGTCCATTTATATCCAAACTCCATTTAAAAACACATTCATCAACCAACACACCCAGCGAACCCCGCTCGAGTGGACTCATGACCGCTCGAGCGGTCAGGTACCCGAGAGCACCTTTCCCAAAACTGTGAAATTCCTTCTAAGATGAGAATAACCACCATTTCCTCTCCGTCTTGAAACATGAATTCAAACTCTTAAAACAAGATTTTAAACCTTCATAAAAGCTTAAAACAATCATCCATTCCATAGAGAGTTGAGATTCAAACTTTATTAACAAATTTATCATTACAACTTATCAAATAAACTATAAACGTCCTCACATGCATACATAACATGAGCCTGTGGCCCGAAAGCCTTACACACGGGTATTATGATCCTCAATTATAATATTCCAAATAAATAAGATTGACATCCATACAATTCCATTTCTCCAATTTAACTATCCAAAGGGAAATACAATCTCACAAACTACGCCAAAGGTCCAACGACTGTCATCACAATCCAATCTCTTCTTCCAGCTATCGCCTAAAATGTTGTTAAATAATATGAGCTGAAACTCGTAGGAACAAGACTATCATCGAATACATGCATGGCATGTGAAGATGGTTAAGCAAAGTTCACGCATAAGTCTGATTAACGCATTTTGTTTGTTTTCCAAATAAATTACCATTGCATAACCGAGTTTTATATAAAAAAGGTTATTGCTCTATACTTCTTAGTTTCTGTGAAATCATCAAATGTACCATTCTTAATTAACCGACACATTTTACCCCTTTTAATCAACCACACACGTTTTCACATTTCACAATCTTCTCAATTTCTCCACTTTAAGGCTTTATTTGCCTAATTCCTTTACCATCTCCCATTAACCAACGTGTTTTACCATTTGTTCCATTCTCATATTTAGGTTTTACAAACACAACCATTCACAATGCACACGCTAACACACGCCAACACACGCTAACACACGCCAACACACGCCAACACACGCACTCGTTGGCATTTTGTACATTCTACCAATTCATGGTTCGAAACAATAGGCACCGGCGTCGGACGAGCGAATAGACTCCCGTAACGTTACACTCAACCCGGCCACACAGACCCCATGAAGTAACAAAATGTGCTATACCCTGACATGACTCGTCTCTTCCCGATTTACCAACTGGTGGGCAGAGAACCCAATAACGTCCTTTCCCGGTTCACTAGCCGGCAGGTAGAGAACCTAATCTGCGCATTTTTTCGATCATTCACTGAGAAGCAACTCGTACCCAATCTTAAACGATCCATTGGATCCACAAACCGGTCTCTTTTATCGTATCATAAAACAATACGCACGTGTGAGTCCAACCCATATCACATACGCACGCGAGTCCAACTCTAAAGGCTCTTCTTGCCCAAAACCATATCCTTACAAGTTTCTATTATTTTCCATTCATTGTTTAGGGCTCAAACCCAGACTAACCATTTACATATATTCCTAAATGACAAAATCATTGGTTTTACTCAATAAAACCCATAATTTATACATGGCTCCAACATATGCCACATAGATATGTAGTAAAAGGTTGCAATAGATCATGATAATTCCCAATTTAATCACTAATTAAGTCAATTTCATCATATCAATTCTTTAAACCCAAAATCCCCAATTTTCATAACTTTAGCTCAAATTCCAAACCATAGTTTCATCAATTTGGCAATCCAACCCCCATAAATGACCTTGTAAGGATAAATACATGTTAAATTCCTTATGAATCCAAGATTTAACCCCCACTATCACTACATTTCAATGTAAAGTTTTATATCACAAATCTCATGTCTTGATGTTCATACATTTGAAAACACAACACATATCACAAAATATTCAAAGAAAGTCTTATATCCTACATTTGGGATGCTAGATCCACACGAGGGAGCCTCACGCGAGCTCCATCCTCAAAAATCTTCATCCGCACGGCGAGAAAAGCTTCTCCAACGTCAAGCCCGGGTCTTCGATGCTTGAACCACTGAAAGAGGGACTTGGAATCACCGCCAAAAGGGACAAATGAAGCTCCATGAGCTCTCCAACTCAAACCCTAGCCCTCACAAGAGTTTTAGAGAGAGGGAGAAAAGAAAAGAATGAGAAGAAAGGCCTCTATGCGACTTTTTAAGACCTCAGCTCCGCGACAGTCTGCTCGAGCGAACCTTCACCGCTCGAGCGGTCCCCTTCCAGAGAACCTATCGGCCACCTATCCGCTCGAGCGGTCTCCCCACCGCTCGAGTAGTCAACGCTGGGAGGCAAACCTAACTGAAGCTGTACTGAACCATACATTCACAATACATCATCCAACCATATTCTTTTGCATAATTTCACCCTTAACCATTGGGAACGAGCACTTACAAGCTCAAGAATTAATTCTCACGCACGATTTGCACTCCCAAATATCTCCACTGGACATAACACATACGTTTCATTAATGCCTGAAAAATATTAAAGGTCCGAGTCGTTACACAACAACCCATAAATTAATTAAGATCTTGTTTAATTCCCCAAAAGTTTAGGATTTTCATAAATTTCCAAGCAAACCAACACAAAGCATTGCAAAACACTTAGGTTAGTCTAAACCTTATCTAGTGGAAGCTAAAAACGCCAAAAGCCCCAAATTGGTAACTTTAGATTTCAGCCACTTTGGAATTTAGCTTCTTGATAGCTTTAATGGGTTGCTCTTGCTTCATGAGATTTTAATCTCTTTCGGGTTGCTCCAATTTGATTATTTTAACCTCCAATTTTAGAGGGAAACAATGATTAGCTTAATCTTCATGGAATCAATCAAGAAAAAGAAAAAGAAGATAAGAGAAGAAGTAACCAACGGTGGGAAAAAAACTTGGTCTCTCTCGAAATTGACGTTTGTTGGCTCGGTCGCAAAACCCTCGATGTACCATGCTTGAAACCAAATCAACGTCATCGACCAAGAACGAGTGTGGTGGTGGTGCCGGCTTTGTCGCCGGCTGGCGATAATGGTGGTGGAGATCGGTGACGGGGGTCGCAAATGGCCACGGTGGGGAAAAGAGAAAGGTTTCGCGGTGGTGGTGGCAGCCACCACTTCTCATTCTTCTTCCCAAAACTTCCGTTCATCTCCCAGAACTTGATTTATCGAGTCGGAGAAAAGGAGAAGGTGACGGGAGGGAGAGAAGGAGAGACTGAAGGATCAGTCGATGATGGCAATGGGACGGGCATCGGCGGTAGTGGGTGACGTCGACGACGATGGTATAGCCTGGCGGCGCTGATAGGCGATGGTTTGGTGGCCTTGATGAGAGCTGAGGCACAGTGACGAGAAGCTCTCAGCTTCTTCTCGTTTTTTTCTGCTGAGAACGGTCTTAGCTTTTTTTCTTTTCTTATTCTCAAATTTTTTAGAAAATTCCACTATTTTATTTATTTCTTATTTATTATTTTTTTATACACATAATATATTCTTAATTATAAAAACCCATCTTATTTAATTCCTCTAATTTAATTTAAATGAAATTCAAACCATTTAATTGAAATTTTTGAGCATCATTGAATTAATCCCAATTTAATATACTAGGGTCTCCACACGTACCACCCCCATTAACCGTGCAATCTTTATCATCGAAATTATCTTTGTCAATTTAATTATATTAATAGAGTTTATTAAAGAATAAAATGTATTTAATAATAAATAACATAGACCAGGTCTCCACATTAAATGCTATATGTAACAACTCGGCTCAAACTTTAGTATTAGCAATGAATAGACAATGAGAACCTAGGCCGCTATATGAATAAGGAAAATCCTAAGTAACCCGAAACCCTAAATTTGACCAACAAATCCTAAAAAAGACCAAATACTTAGAGGCAAATCCTTAGCACTCAGAAAAGTCTCGAAGCAGTTTAAAATAATTTTTAAATTATTTTTGTTTCTTTCTTTTAGGGCTGCTTATAGAGATGGATTGAAGGTTATCTTAGGAGAGAATATCAGAAAATTTTAGAGAGTTTACTTACTTGTTTTGATGCTCTAGGGGTTGAAAAAGTATGGGAGTTGGCTTTATTGCATTTTCCTTGGTCCCTCCTAGTCTCTTCTTCCTTTTTCTTTCCTTTTCCTCTACTTCTCCACTTTGAAAAACTGAGAAAACTTTTTTGAATCCTCTCCCTCACTAAAGTGCCGAAATATATGTAGAGAGAATGGGGTATGGGTGTGTTTGTATTTATAGAAAAATAGGTAACTTTAATTATTAGGGTGTAAGCTTTATTTTGAATTTTTCTCAATTTTCATTTGTTGCATGGGAGGTGGATTATTCATGAGGCATTGAAAATCTGAATTTTGCAGATGGGAAGAGAGGAATTCAACTAAGGGACTGTTTGGTTGGGTTATGTGCTCAAATTTTACTTTAATTGCTTATTTGGTAGTATTTTGGCACTATATTGTTCAAGAAAGTATTTTTTAAAATTAATTTGATGTATCTTTTTGGTATTCTAACATACTAAAATGAATTATTTTAGTGTTATTATTATTATGACAATTTATAAAAATATTGACAATAATTAATTGTTTAAATGGAGACAATTAAGCTACTTTAAGTTATTTTGACTAGATATGACTTTTTGACTTATTTAAGTATGTAAGAACTTTAATAATAATTTGTTTACCTTTGTTGGTCTATAATATTATATTATTATATATATTATTTGTATAAAAAATTTTGGGTCATAATAATTCTTAATTTATACAATTTTTTGCTCATTTTTTATTTTAAAATTGCAAAAAGTCACTTTATGGGCACAAACTCCAATGTGGCCGGCCACTAAGGGTATTTTTGTTAATTTTTGGTATTATTTTGTCTTTTGTTACTTAATTGTATTTAAATATCTGATTTAGAGTGTCTATGTGTCAAATTTTAAATTTTTAAGACTCTTTACTTTACTAGGGGCAAAATAGTCATTTTGCCCTAATTATGAGAATTTTTTATTTTTAATTTTATATTTCATGTTATTTACTTAATTTAGCGTGTTAAAATTCTTCTCTAAGTATTAGAGCTTTGCCTCTGAGTATCTGGTTCTTCAAGCCTTGGAAAATTGGAGATTGTGAGTTCTGTAGGATAGAAACTCTATAGAATGTCTGTACTATTAATTTATCACCTATAATTTTAATAACTTAAAATCTTTACCTTAGAGTTTTCTCTATCCTTCCTTTCTTAGGATAGCGTTTGACGCAGAGCTGGTTGGGGAACCGGGGGCAACACTAGAACCTAAAGACTCAGATCCTAAAGAAGATCCAGAAGAGGACCTAGAGGAGCAAAAGCCTATGGACGCCGTCCCTTAGCTTGGGTTTTTCCAGAGGAATGGCAAGCCAACCCAGATGATGAAGGTGATGAGATAGAGGTAGACGAGGAATCGAACGAGGAAGATTTCGATGCCGATGATGATGAGGATGGGGACGACGAGGAAGAAGAAGAAGAAGTGGCGATTGATTTCCCATATGATCAGTTTGAGGTGCCTATGCCCGAGTCTAATGAAGACGAAGCAACGGATACCGCCATTTACTACGGTTGTTCGGAGTGCCAAGGCTTCTATCTGCGGGATCTCATGTAAGCCAGAATCTTTCCAAAGCGCATATGCATGTGGAGAAAATCGGAGGCTTTTTTGCGCTACCTAGGACCTGTACGTGTAATCAAAAAATGCAGCTGAAGACTCTATCGCTTAGACTTTCCTCTTAAATTTAAGACGCGACTGGGGGATATGTTGACTATGTTGGAACGCGGAAGGAAAAATAAGAACTGGCGCCGTGACCGTAAAAAACCGCACATGCGTTTTTCATGAAAAATCATATCCATGAACAGATATATTAAGATTAAATATACCTTCAAGAAACTTGTACAAGTTTCTTTGATGCAGAACAACCATTCGAGACGACCTAATGATCTTCTCACGTACGCACACGATGATCCCGGCGAGTGGGCACCGATCCGGATTTTCGTATTTTTCTCCTTCTTGGTTTCTATCTCACACCTCTCTCAAAGCCAAAAGAATACACAATGGGAGAGAGAAGGGGGCGGCAGCTAGGGCTTGGGATTAGGTTCCATTTTTGGCTCTTTGTGATATGATTTTAATATATCACTTGAGTTATCCTTGAAAATTATATATCTCTTTCCTAAAACCAATGAGGAGATATATATTTTTCATAAAACAACCTTATACCCCTATTAGGGCTGGCCACCTACGGAGTGATCCCTAGGTGTGCCAAATTCCAATACCGCCCTCCATTATTTAATTTAATCTCCGAATGTTTCCGACGGTGAAACCGATATTCAAATTAAATTAAATAATTACCAAAACCGATAAGAAAATATCCTTGCATATAAAGGACTACATGAGGGATCACGAGAAAGTATAGGACTCGGGCTAACCGTACGAGAAAACCAGATATTTCTAACTCTATCCCCGAGTTAGATCCTTTCTCGCACGAACCAGAACTTATTCCACTAAAGGTCCTTACTGAACTCCCGGCCCTAACTCAAATTTCGTCTTGAGTTTCCAATTATCAAATGCACTAAATTCTCCCCACGTTTAAGATATGGATTCCCGATAAATAAATTGGGTTACTGACAACCCGATTTAATTATCCTCTTCTCCTCGCAACCGCACTGCTTAACCTTTTGATATACCGGATCCAAAGATCCACTGTACAGATTTAGCATAATCAAACCTATAAGC